>CM060947.1:53941894-54026070 GCA_030765055.1 Mantis religiosa | reverse complement strand
AACGAGGCGATCTTGAAGACTGCTGTTTTGTATGTCACGTAATTTTTACTTCTGCAAGGGGTGTACAAAGCTACTGCTTACTGCTATGAAGAGCATTTAAAATTTCTGCAAACAACACTTTTAATTCTACCAACCCGCAAAGTCACAATATAAAGCTGTTCTTCACGCCCCTATAAAATCATTGTATGCTGATTTAGTCTATTATTACTTTGAAAATAAATGCAGTGAATTTAGCAGTGGACTTAGTCACGGATTTTCAAACTCTTCGTTCTCCAATGATGCACTTTGCACCCCCGTATAGTAACATGACTATTCAGTTTTACGTTTATACAAATATATATTTATACATGTGTATCTCTCCTTCAAATGAGTAATACAGGTTTGGCAACTTTCTGTGGCTTAAACAAAGGAAAAGACACAATGCAAACACCTTACATTTTAAATGTACAGTAATTTGTATCTGAGTTTATAATTTCTTATTATGCTTCTGTTTATATAAATCAGATCACTTCTCTAACAGGGGGAGGGGGGTAATTTCTTGTTCATCAGTTTAACACATCAGGTAATAACAAATGAAATGTAGCAAAGGCAGTCAACATTTCATAACTACACACACGAAATACATAAAATTTCATATTCAATAAACTTATTATCAGCATAGGAACGTTTTAAAATTTGTAGAGGTTAAAGAATTTGAGAAAAAAAAAAGGTCATATCTCATAAACCTTTAATAAAATATTTATATGTTATGACATTTTCTTTATATTTTGTAAGATTTAGTTCTTCTTACTTTTAAACTGATTTCCATATAACACTGAACCTAGCTAAATGCGAAGGACTTCTCCCCACTATTGATTTGCATACAGGAGGAAAACCGTGACAGTAATGTTCTAGCTACACAGTTTTCCTGGTAGTGGGATAGTTTCGAGTATTACGTCAGCGATATGTTAAGCAGAAGGCACTACCTGCACCGTAGAGATTTTATGCATGTCTGCAAAGTATCTATAACTGGTCTAAAAATACATAACAAGCAAGCAAGTTATGGAGAAATGGAACTTTGTATTCTGTACTACTAGAAGTGAAGAGGTTACCACTAAGTACAGTAGTTCAGTTCCTAGAAGGACTGAGGGAAGGAACACTTAGGAGAAGTTCTAGAGACATCTAGAAAAGGCTTTTCTAGGAAATATGGTTTGCTACTGCAAAGGAATCTGGCAAACTCTGTTCTCTGCCAAGTTGTTATTAAGATACTTGACATATATGAAACTATAATCCAACTATGCTACCATATAATATTATATGACGTTTAGTGATCTTTTACAGCGCACAAAACAATATTGAGAGATAGACAATACAACCTTCTGACCTGGACCATTTCAATAGGCTATAGCTTTTGAAGAAATAATAGGACACACGTACAACTTTGGAATGATATATTTTGACTCTTTTAATAAGCAGAATATTTCAGAAAATTGAGCTATATATATTATGTTTTAAATTCATATTTCACAACTTGATCCTTATTTTAATTATTTTTTCTATATTTGTGTTACAAATATATTTCCGAACAATATACGCATCGATAGAGTTTTGAAACTTGCCAATACTTATGCTGATGGACTGTTCTAAACAAACTGTAAATGCTACATCAAAGCAAATTTTAATATGCGCCAGCTGTTATTGAATCAAATGTGGAATACAACCATCATAAAGATTGAAAACTACATTCAATTAATAAATAATCCAGGTAAAAATTACTCAAAGTAACAGTCAATATATATTGATAATAGATTTAAGCATTCATTTATACTGTGAAACTCTTCAGTGTTACGTTCACATAGCTCTCTCAAAACATATTTTAAGGAATGACTTGATTATTCCTTAATCTAATTCAGTTAATAAAAATAAATATTTTGAGAAAATATGGTCGCTGATCGCTGAATGATGGCTTTGAATTCTCAAAGTCAGTGCGCGACTATAGATAAAAAATAAGAACTTCCAAATTGAGAAAAATAGGAGGACTGGAAATTCAAATCAACAACGGAGAATATCTTGGAAACGCTTAGCTTCAGAAAGAGAAAGCAAAAGAAGTCTTACTAACCAGTGTCACAGAAAACAGCCGAAGAGATCTAATGGAGTACAGCAGAGGTAAGAAAGGGATTTTTGATATACACAAAAGAATAAAAGAATATAGGAAGACACCGAAATATAAGAAGCAAAATCTTTGAAAGCAGAACTGGCAAAAACCCGCTGCATGTTGTGAAGGAGAGGAAGACCAAGAAATACTCACCTCCCTTACGGTTTATCAATTAATTAATTTAATTATAATGAGAACTTCAGAAGGTATACCCAAAAATAACGGAATGCTACATACGAGGGCTATCCAGAAAGTAGATTACGTTTTCGTCTGTTTCCGCTAGGGGCGGGGCTAGCGCGGCCATCTTGGGGTCAGAGCGTTGCGCAGCTCAGTCGGCATCTAGCCGTGCTAGTGAGAGGTTCGTGCTGTGCTCCGTTCAGATACTGTGACGGTTTGAAATGTGTGCGTTAATTGAAAATCCCGCGAGCTGCGAGGTGCGTGCAGTAATAAGGTTTCTGACTGCAAAAAACTGTAAACCGATAGAAATCTATCGGCAGCTTTGTGAAGTGTATGGGGACAACATTATCACTGAAGGTGGAGTGTGTCAGTGGGTCATCAGATTTAAAAATGGCCGAACCAATGTTCACGACGAAGATCGAAGTGGGAGACCCAGCATAGTGACTGCCGAACTTGTCGAAAAAGTCGATGCTAAAGTCCGTGAAAATCGAAGGTTCACAATAACGGAACTTTCTTTGAGTTTTCCACAAATTTCGCGAAGTTTGTTGCACGAAATCATCAGCGAAAAGCTTGGTTACCACAAGTTTTGTGCAAGATGGATTCCAAAAATCTTGACAGAGGACCACAAAAATCAGCGAATGGCTGCAGCGTTGAACTTTTTGGACGTTTACCATAAGGATGGTGACTCTTTACTCGATCGCATCGTTACTGGTGACGAAACATGGGTGAAACACGTGAACTGTGAAACGAAATTGCAATCAATGCAGTGGGGGCACACAAGTTCTCCCCAAAAACCCAAGAAATGCATGCAAACAATGTCGGCAAGGAAGATGATGGCGACTGTTTTTTGGGACAGAAAAGGTGTGATTTTGGTGGACTTCCTGGAAAGAGGCACTACAATAAACTCTCAAAGGTATTGCCAAACTCTCCAAAAACTCAGAAGAGCCATTCAAAACAAGCGTAGAGGAATGTTGAGCTCTAAGATCTTGTTGATTCACGACAACGCCCGGCCCCACACGGCAAATGTCACTCGTGAAGTTCTTGAATCTTTTAAGTGGGAGTTGTTTCCTCATCCGCCGTACAGTGCCGACCTGGCACCGAGCGACTTCCACCTATTCCCAGCAATGAAGAAGTGGCTGGCTATGCAGCGTTTTGATGACGACGCACAGCTGCAAGAAGAGGTAACGAAGTGGTTGAAGGCGCAGGCGGCCGAATTTTTCGACGAAGGAATTTCCAAGCTCGTACATCGCTACGATAAATGCCTTAATTTGAATGGTGACTATGTCGAAAAGTAGTATTTGAGTGTGGCTTTCATCTGTATATAATAAAATTTGTTTCCTATACTTTGTTTACTTTTTATTCCAAAACGTAATCTACTTTCTGGATAGCCCTCGTATTTCTTTTGTCCTGAACACATCCTAGATACATACTTTAATCAAAATAAATCAAATTTAGTCAACATTAATCGGAAAATACATTTCGTTATTTTTACTATGTAAATGGTAGTTTAGGTTGGATAATGTTTTTTTTTTAATTTTACGTCCTCCAACGTTGTCATATCAGACGGTGAATGAATTGGATGAAATGATGCTCAAATGTGTCCAGGGTCCATGGAGCTTAGAGCTACCCGACATTCGTCTGTGAGGATAAGGGAAAACCCTCAAAAAACCTTATCCAGTTAACTCACCCTGACCGAGATTCAAACTCGGGACCTCTTGATCGGGAGGCAGATATGCTACCATCTGCGCTACCGAGGCGGGCTTTAGGACGGAGAAAACACAAATAACCTTGAGGTCATGACTAGAGCTACCTACTTTCTCAAAGCTGCAACTGATAACCCTGCACAAATTCTGCTCTGTGGATTGGTGCAAATATAAAAATAATGAACTAGTGGTAACCATCACAAGTATCCCATACCTAAGGAGTAATTTTGGCGTTGAATACCTATTTATGTAGATCTGGCTAATCCAGAATTACTGAATAAGTGTTTGACAGGACAAACTCAAAATATGGTTGGTTGGTTATCAATACTCTCCATATTGCACCATTGGCTTTCGGGTTAAGCTTGCCCCACCACGTGAAGACCGACCGATTTCTCAGTGGTGGCACCCAGAGGGCGGTGACCCTTACCTTCAATGATAGGGTGATAGTGAAGATGACGGTGTGGCGAGAGGACCTACAGCTTATACCGTGAACTCGGAACCATGTTGAGCATAGGGGACATTTCACATGTGCTAGACAGAGGTGAAGGCATGGATAGGATCGACTAAAAATTGCCAACCCCTGAGCCGGGAATCGAACTCGGAATCCTTAGCTCGGGAACAGCGAACGAAACCACTCAAAATATTAATGAATCTTTTAATATTGCAGTTTGGTCTGTAGTACCTAAGAATATTTCTCTTGGTCAAAAAGCTCTACTCTTGGTATAAATGATGCAGTTACCGCATAGATAACAGGTCAAACATTTACATTGTTACGATAGCGCATTTCGACTCTCCTTACGAGATTCGAACTTGGAACCTTTTGAATGTGAGGCAGACGCACCACCTCTCCATCATGATGTGCTGAAGTTGTTATAGTATTGTCACCCAATTAGCAGAAGACAGGACCGGCGGCCGCTGGAAAGGACCCTAGGCAGCTGGGCCACACCCACTCATCAGTCTCTGTCACTAACTGAGGGGGAAGATTAGAGGAAATGTCACTTGCGCGGGCGGCCCCTTCCCCCTTTCCCACGGCCATCTGGAACTTTCGGGTGGAAACTAGAGAAGTCGGGAAGAGACGGCGATATTCCTATAAAAAGGGGGTTGCAGACAGACAGTCAGTCAACCCGGATTTATAACGCGTGCCTATACATGCGCCACTTTCCAGCTATCTGGAAGGAGGCGCGCGTGGTGTGCGTTTTAAAGCCGGGGAAAAATCCGGTTTTTCCTTCCAGTTACCGATCAATCAGCCTTCTCCCAGTTTTATCGAAGGTATTCGAAAAACTGTTCCTCTCCCGGCTCCTTCCTCATCTGGAGGAAAGGGGCCTAATCCCGGAACACCAGTTTGGCTTCCGTTCTGGCCACTCCACGACCGAGCAGCTACTGCGGGTTGCCGAGAAGGCCTCCCTGGGTTTCCAGGAAAGGTCTAAAACGGTAGCAGTGCTGCTCGACGTGGAGAAGGCAGTCGCCACTACCTGGCATGAAGGACTCATTTTCAAACTCCTGGAGCATGAAATTCCCCGTCCATACATTTCCTTGGTGGCCGGTTTCCTCGGAAACCGAAGCTTCCGAGTAAAGATGGAGGGGAAGCTGTCCACCGAGCGGCCCATTGGTGCTGGAGTACCGGAAGGCAGCGTGCTGTCGCCGGCGCTCTTCGCAGCTTACATGGCCGACATCCCGACGCACCACAACACCCAAACCTGTCAGTATGCGGACGATCTCATGATCTTCTCAGTCAATAGAAATACACGGTACAGCTTCCGGCAAATCCAAACCCAGCTCCGGGCCATTGGCGAATGGAGCGCAAAATGGCGAATGGCAATTAACCCGGAGAAGAGCTCTGCTATTCTCCTGGCGAAAACCATAGCCAACCGGTTGCAGCAGAACTTCGTTTTACGGCGCCGTCGAATCCCTTGGGTGCAAACGGCGAAGTATCTCGGGGTGACGCTGGACCGTAAGTTAACTTACGTTCCGCACGTCAAGGGCAAGGTCCAGCTGGGGCACGTCGCACTCCGGAGCCTATACCCTATCTTCAGATCAACCATGCCGATCCGTCTCAAACTCCAACTGTATCGGGCGATCAATCCGCCTATGATTCTGTACGGCTGTGAGATCTGGGGAACAGTGGCTAATACCACTTTCGTCAGACTCCAGACGCTGCAGAACAAGGCACTACGCATCATCTACGATACAGGCTGGAGATTCCCGGCTCATATCCTACATGAGCACTCCCAGATCCCGTACATTGTCGATGTCATTCGCGAGAGGGCACGATCAATGTACGAGAAAATCCAAATGCACCCCAACCCTTTAGTGAACTCCCTGGGAAGGTATGACCCGAGAGATCAAAGACGCTTGCCGTCCTTCAGACTGCCGAGAGACGTCCTGGGACCCCTTGGGTAACCCAAGGAAAACCCCATATGTCTCTGGGAACAACTTCTACGCCAAAGTACCAAGCGCTACACAATCCGTACCCAAAACGGAGCAAAAAAACTAAATCGTGTCTCCCAAAAGAGGAGAACGATTAAGTGCAGCTGCCCACGACAAAGAGGGGCAACCCATTCCAAACCCTTTAAAAATTAAAAATTTCAAACAGTAAACAATTCCAAACACCCCAGCAGAACATGGATCTACTAGTTCATTTCGCAGATTAAGCCGCAAAGCGGCTAGGTACTGCGGCATATGACACCCGGACGGGGAAAGCCCCGCCCGACTAGGACTACCTCTGGACCTCTGGACAGTCAGTCAGTGTTTGACCTGCTAGCGAAGGAGCGCCGTGTTAATGAACGAGAAGACTGCGTAATTGTGTACGTGCATCTGAACGGTAACGGACGAACTGGTGAATCGTAATTGTGTGCATTACGTAAGTTTGTGTAATTGGCAAGTGTTCAACTGTAAGTCGGTGGAAATAAAGAACATTGTTGAGTTTGTGTAATTGGACTTTTCATTTCACGAACCCACAAAGTCACAATTGGTGTCAGGAGTGGGATATAACACAATGGAGGCAGCATTAGAAAAGATTTTAGCGGAACTGAAAGAAATGAAGACGGCAAATGAAAACCTTGCTGCAAAAACAGAAGCGGCAAATAACAGCCTGGCCGCGAAGCTGGAGACTACAAATAACAACCTCACCGCCGAGTTGAAACAAATGAAGACGGCCAACGACAACATCACCGCAGAGTTGAAACAAATGAAGACGGCCAACGACAATATCACCGGGAAGATGGAAGAAATGAAGGCCGAATTAACAGCGAAGACGGAAACGGCTAAAAACAACTTGGCCACGACAATGACCTCAAAGATGGCCGAACTGACCACGGAAATGAAGGTGGCGAACGAGGCTCTCGCCGCCAAATTTGAAGAACAGTTGGCCGGCGTGAGGGATGACGTGACGGAGCTGGGCAAGCGGATGGGCCAAGTGGACGAGCGCGTCGAGGACCTGGCGAGCCGAGTTAACGACCTGGAAGGGAAAGCCGACAGCAGCGTGAAGTCCCTGAACGCCATGGTGGACGACGTCGTCGGCAGGAAGCTGAAGGATTTGAAGGTCGACGCGCCGGGACGCGACACAAAATCTGCGCGCGTCAAACCTCCCAAGTATGACGGCGCGTCAACGTTTGAGGTCTTCCGCCGCCAGTTCGACACAGTGGCCAGGCACAACGGATGGTCACCGGAGGAGGAGGCTACACAGTTAATAGCCAGCCTTCAGGGACGGGCCGCGGAAGTCCTAAACGCGGTGCAGACAACGGCGGCGCCCAAGGACATCTGGGAGGCCCTGGAGGATCGCTTCGGGAACCACCGCTTAGCCGCAGCATACCGCAGCCTGCTAAAGGCAAGGTCACAGCAGCCGGGGGAGACGCTGCAGGAGTTCGCCATAGCTATCGAGCAGCTGGCTAGCAAGGCCTTGGTTGACCTGCCACTGGAGTTCGTATCCCAGGAAGCCGCCTACAACTTTGTCGACGGGGTACGGGACGCGGAGATTCGTCAGCACCTAATGCTCGGCGAATATAAAACCATCCACGAGGCGCTGACAGCGGCATTAAGGATGGCGGCGGCCAAAATAACATCCATCCCGACGTCGAGAACGAGGAACGTCCGCTACGCCGGAGACAGAAGACCAGCTGAGGGACGCCGGCGAACACCTAGTGGCCTGTGTTGGGGGTGTGGACAACCCGGACACCTGCAGAGAGAATGCCCACACCAGGAAGAGCAGGTGGAAGGACGAGTAAGGCCCGGCGTGGAGAGGGGCACGTCGGCGCCATTGCCACCATCCCCTCGAGTGACACTGCGCGCCGTCAGCCGGCGTATGGATGACGGCCTCGTCGCGGACGGTTGGGTGAGAGGGAAGCCGTGCCGCGTGCTGGTGGACACTGGGGCAGCCGTGACCATCATCAGACCTGACGTGTCGAAGGGTTTGCCGACGAGGAAGCCAAGCCGACCGTACGAGCTGGTCACGGCATCTGGCGACACCTTGCCTGTGGAGAAGGAGGCCCTGCTGGAGATGACCTTGGGGCGGAGTGCCGTGCGTCTGTGGGTGTTCGTCGCGAAGGTGGCTGAGGAGGTGATTCTGGGACTGGATGCCCTCAGGAGCCACGATGCGACGGTCGACGTCGGCAGGAAGGTCCTGCGGCTCAACGGAGAAGAGGTTATACTCCGTCAGCCCGAAGAGCGTTTTGGAATCTGCAGGGTCGTCTTGAACGAAGACGTAGTTGTTCCCGCGAGGAGCGACGTGATGGTGACGGCGCGACCAGAAGGCCAGACAGCAGGTTGGGTCCCGAAGCTGCAGGAGTACGACTTCACCTCGGAACATCGTAGAGGGAAGAGCCACGGTAGCGCTGACGCCATGTCCCGAGCACCCTGTCCAGAAGAGTGCGGCCAGTGTACAAGAGTGGAGGAGAAGGAGCGTGCCGCAGCAGTCCGAGTAGTCACGGCAGTGCCTGCGGTTGGCTGGGATAGCGCAGACCTGAGGAGGGAGCAGCTTGCGGACGCAGACTTGGGGCCACTCTTAAGGGAAGTGGAGGCAGGGTCGAGACCAACCTGGGAGGACATCGCACCGAGGAGCGCCACCTACAAGTCGTACTGGGCCCAATGGGACTCGCTGAAAACCAGAGAGGGCGTGCTGTTCCGGGTATGGGAGTCACCCAATGGGAAGGCGCAGAGAGAACAGTTGGTACTTCCCCGGAGTAAGGTCCCGGAAGTCTTGGAGGAAGTGCACGCCGGTACTTCAGGAGGACACCTGGGAGCGAACCGAACGATTCACAAACTACGGCAGTGCTACTGCTGGCTGAGGCTCCGAGCAGATGCTGAGAGATGGTGCCGTCAGTGTCACGAGTGCGCGGCGAGTCGCGGCCCCCAGACTAGGAGCCGGGGTCGCATGCAGCAATACAACGTCGGAGCGCCATTCGAACGTCTCGCCGTTGACATTGCTCCGGAAGCGAAACAGCCAGCGACCGAGTGTGTGCAGAACTTGGTGGACCATCTCCACGACGTGCACGAGATGGCTCGCCAGAGCATCCAGAAGGCGAGCGACCGCATGAAGACCAGGTATGACAGGCAAGCCAACAGCCAAGGGTTCCAGCAAGGTGACCTGGTCTGGTTGTACCGTCCTACCCGGACCAAGGGGCGCTGCCCGAAGCTCCAGCAGCCATGGCAAGGACCGTACCGGGTGGTGAAGAGGATTAGTGACGTGGTCTACCGCATCCAGAAGGTTCCCCGAGGGAAGATGTTGGTGGTACACCTGGATCGTCTAGCCCGCTACGATGGTGCTGTTCGGGACGACCAGCTTTGAGGAGGGAGCAGTGTCACCCAATTAGCGGAAGACAGGACCGGCGGCCGCTGGAAAGGACCCTAGGCAGCTGGGCCACACCCACTCATCAGTCTCTGTCACTAACTGAGGGGGAAGATTAGAGGAAATGTCACTTGCGCGGGCGGCCCCTTCCCCCTTTCCCACGGCCATCTGGAACTTTCGGGTGGAAACTAGAGAAGTCGGGAAGAGACGGCGATATTCCTATAAAAAGGGGGTTGCAGACAGACAGTCAGTCAGTGTTTGACCTGCTAGCGAAGGAGCGCCGTGTTAATGAACGAGAAGACTGTGTAATTGTGTACGTGCATCTGAACGGTAACGGACGAACTGGTGAATCGTAATTGTGTGCATTACGTAATTTTGTGTAATTGGCAAGTGTTCAACTGTAAGTCGGTGGAAATAAAGAACATTGTTGAGTTTGTGTAATTGGACTTTTCATTTCACGAACCCACAAAGTCACAGTATATACTACGAAGGCTGTTCAATAAAGAATGATCATAAGTTTTTTACAGTCATAATTTGTTGCACTAAAATTCAATCTTATTATATTCCGATATCTTAATGTGAAAGAAATACGCCGTAGTAGTTTCATTGTTGGTACTCCTGGTTCCCGCCTGTGAGAACCAGGCAAGTTCAGACATATTCAGTATCGCTTACCGATGTTAGAGGAAGATGCGGAGTTTCTTTCAAACGTAATCATTGCTGATGAAACTTGGCTACATCATTTTGATTCTGAGAGCAAACAGTAAAGCTCAGTGTGGAAATCTCCTTCAGCATCAACCCCTCAAAAAAGCAAAAATGATTGCCTCTGCTGGGAAAGTTATGGTGATCTCATTCTTCGTTATTCATGAAATGGTTTATCAGCATGTTGTACCTGCACACACATCAGTAACTGGGCAGTACTACAGGGATGTCCTGAAAACAGTGTAAGTCCATATCAGGCGCAAAAGACCACATTTCCATGAAGCAAGCTGGATGCTGCACCACGATAATGCGCGGCCGCATATTGCCAATGTTGCTGAATATCTTGCAAAAATCAAGGTGAAGTGCATTCCTCACCCTCCCTATAGTCCGGATTTAGCCCCATGTGACGTTTTTCTATTCTCTAACTTGAAGAAACGCCTTCGTGGGAGGCATTATCCATCATCAGAAGCAGTGGTGAAGGCTGCGGAGGCGATTTTGAAGGATCTCTCAAAAATGGTTTCAAGGATGTTTTTGAAGACTGGCAGAGACGATGGAACACATGCATCACATTCAGAGGAGACTATTTTGGGAAGGACCATCAAAATTATGAGGATGAGTAAAGGTACGTTGTCCAAAAAAAAAAAAAAAAAAAAAAAAAAAAAAAAAAATTGTGATCATTCTTTATTGAACCACCCTCGTATAGATACAATGGTTTATGAAAATACGCAGGCCTTAGGCAATATTACTTCTTAACATTAGATGGTAGTTTCAAATTTTCATCTTTGCATAACTAGGAGCAGGACTTGGGAGAGGACAATTAGACGACGACTTTGTATCTGAAATATGTAAAGGTTTAAAAAACCAACAGCAGGGAATATATTAGTCATGTTGGACGCCATAACTACGGTTTTCTAAATTTTAGGTGTAAATCTCTATTTCTCTGTCACAGTTGACCAGTTACGCAAAATTAATTTAGAATGAACAGCACTTTAGAGGATGCTACCAGAGAATTCAAGATATACATTTTATTTTTCATAAAAATATCTGCAGTAAAATGTAGTAATTTAATTAAAATCGGTAGTCATATTCGAGAAAATACGTATTTTCCATATAAAGGTGGTCTGGGATGGGGGCATTTTCTCGATAAATGTTTGTGTTGCAGGATACTGAGCTTAAATACGAGGTTTGAAGTTTACATTGACATTCTTTTTTTTTTTTCTGGTTTATGTAGGTGCTTTGTTTGGAGAGTGAAACCGTTAGGTACAATGCTAGAGGAAGACAGGTGAACACACAGAACGGCTTCTCAACATGAATGTTTACCGACACAGGCTTGCTTCCCTCACTTTGATTAAAGCTCCGCGTGGCATGTGAATTCAGTAAATTAGCAATTAGTCTGCAGATTAACATGTGCTGGACCGAAAAGGAAGAGGGAATCCGATTTTCTGGACCAGTGCTCCTTTCTTAAACCATGCATTTCATGAGGGTATATACTCATTCATCAGCCTGGAATTAGAACATATCTCTATGGGGATAGTTCATCTAAGGAGCAGAAGGAATGTTAGAGAGTACTTCGCCACAACTCAGGCTTGCATTTGCTTATTACTTTCTCTATCGTGTACTACCCAAGCCAAAATAAATGAGCAACAGCCAGAGAGAACCTTCCATTTGGAGAGCATTGCTGACATTCCGTTTACAGTACACCACACACAAGATTTAATACCACCTGGTCTTCATTTCAAAGCTATCCGATAAGAGAAAATAATTATTTCCTTCCTTAAAGACGCTATGATTTGGAAATTAATTGTTCTATCACACTGGCCGTGTGTAGGCTAAAGTATGGAAGGATACACAAATATGCAATGCCATAGCCGGGATTTCAACCACGGATCTTCTGGTCTCCGGCCAGCCACTCCGACCATTGAGCTACAATGGCCAACGTGCCAACATTACATTAAATTCCCCAACTGACTCGTGTTTTCCCCGGTAAACCACTTAGGAGTTCTCATAAACACATGAGACAACTACCTTAATGACGACTTACAACATGTAACTACTTTAAGGCCGGGCTTTATAGTTAACCACTATTAGGTTAATTAATAAAAATTAATTGTTCTTTCACACTGGCCGTGTGTAGGCTTAAGTATGGAAAGGTAGAGTCAGACTGAAAAATTCAATACCATAGACGAGATTTGAACCACGGATGTTCTGGTTGCCATCCAGCTGCTCTAAACATTGAGTTACTGTGGCCAACGTGCCGACATGACATTAAATTCTCCATTATATTCGACACGACTCAGTTGGAGAATTTAATGTCATGTCAGCACGTGGCCATAGTAGCTCAATGGTTAGAGCGGTTGACGGCAACCAGAAGATCCGTGGTTCAAATCCCGGCTATGGCATTGAATTTTTCAGTCTGACTCTATCATTCCACTCTATGAATTACCAGAATCACATAAGTGCGGGCGGTATGTTAGGATTTCATCCCAATATGCATGACCTTAGAGTTGTAAATGTAGACAAGTTTAAATTCCAGGTTAGCCTGTTGTTCTTTTTCCTCTTCATATATCATTTTTTCCACCTTTTCTACAGTAATGTGAAATAAACATCGGCTGACAGGATAGACAATCCACGTTGTCTCTATGACGTCATACCAAATACCTGACTTGCTGACGCCGGTAATTAGGTCATTAGCCTCAAATAAGTCAATTTAACTCAATAAAATAATAAAATAAGGAATTATAGTGTTGGAAATAGAAGAATGAACATTACATTTACAATTTTGCATAGCTAGTAAGCCACAAGAACATAAGAGAGTGAGAAAATCATGCTATACAAAAATGTTGATCCCATTCGTATATTACAATTTATGTCAAACATATTTTGGTGTGAACATTATCCATCATCAGAAGTGGTGTTGAAAGCTGCGGAGGCGATTTTGAAGGATCTCTCAAAAAATGTTTTCCAGCATGTCTTTGAAGACTGACAGAAATGCTGGGAAAAGTGCATCGCATTTAGGGAAGACTATTTTGAGAAGAAACATCAAAATTTTGAGGATGAGTAAAGGTAGGTTGTCAAAAAAAAAAAAAAAAAAAAAAAAAAAAAAATTGTCATTCTTTATTGAACAGACGTCGTATTTTCAAGATATTCCTTCTAATATAAGGAAGTAAAAAGTAAATAAATGTTTAAATAAATAATAAATTAAATTTAATAAATTGAATAAATAGTAAATTAAATAAATATTTATTTAATATATTTTCTCCAACTCCCTCTCTCTCCATCACTACCTCCCCCTCCCTCTCTCTTCTATATCAATGTAAGTAACTGGGACTGTGTTTATATGTACAGCGGATTATTGTGTAATTTTGGAATCACCACTCTCCCTTTCCTCACCTCCCCTCTCTGTCTCCACCACCCTCTCTCACCATCACTACCTCCCCCTCCCTCTCTCTACTATTGCAATGTAAGGAACTGGGATTATGTTTATATGTACAACGGATTATTGAGTAATTTTGCCAACACCATTCTCCCCACCTTCACCTCCTCACTCTCACCTTCCACCTCCCTCTCTCTCTCTCTTCTCCAGTAATGTAAGAAACTGGGATTGTGTTTATATGTACAGCAGATTATTGTGTTACTATGGCGACACCATTCTCCGTACCTTCACCTCCTCTCTCACCCTCCACCTCCCTCCCTCTCTCTCTTCTACAGCAATGTAACTAGGATTATGATAATATGTACAGCAGACTATTATGTAACTGGGATACATCTCTCTCCACCTTCCCCTCATTCATCCTTCACCTGCCTCACTCCCTCTCCCACTCCACCTCCCTTTCTCTTCTCTAATAGTGCAGGTACCTGGGTTTGAGTTTATATTACAGGAGATTACTGTGTAACACTCTTCAACGCTCTCTCTCCCTAGCACCTCCCACTTTCATCTATAATAATATAATTAACTGGCATTGTGTCTATGTATACAGAAGATTATTGTATAACTCCTTGAACACCACTCCACCTATCCCTCTCTCAGCCTTCACCTCCCTCTCTACCCCCTCCAAATAACTCTCTCCTCTCCATGAAAAAAGTGTTTAAAGTATTTAAATAAATAAGTATTTCTTAAAAAGTATTTATAAGAGGGAGTAGAGGTTTACTTAAGTGCAACAAACATATTTGTGTAAAATGATTTTTTTCTTAATTCAGGGAGCGTCAAAACATGCCTTTATGTTGAAATCTCAACATTGACTTTCGTATGAAATATGTCTAGTAAAGCTGAATAAGAGTTAATAGAATTGTTTTAACTTCTACTGTAGGTCGAAGTTCAAAGTTATCAATTATGACATCAGATTGGAGTAGAGGTTTGTGTTGAGCACAATAAGTTTCTTGAAAGCCGTAGCTAATCTCCCAGGTTTTAAAGGAACATAAATTACTAATTTATTTGCCAACAAAAGCGAAGCAACTTTAAACAAGTGGCAGGCAATGAATGCAGTGTAATTGTATATTTTGTGGGCGTGTTTTTATTTTGCTCTCCGAGTTTTCTTGTAAAAGGGCCCTCTCCGGCCCTTTGTATGTAACTTGTAGTTCTTTTATTGCAAGAACGAACGAGGAGCGAGTGAGCGAGAAAGTGGAAAAAAAGAATGCTAACAGCCGAGGAAGTAAAAATCTTTTGTATACACGGAGCAATATTGCAAGGGGAGTTGCGAATTTTCATTAAGTTGTGAATATTACACAAGGTAACAATAAAAGGGGAGTGGGAAAGTCGTCAACAATGCCGCGAAAGTTTTCCTTCCTCGCCTCAAGATGTCTCTGTCCTAAACAGCATGCAGTGCAAGTGATAAACGCTACTCATCTGATTCTTCACGGTCTCTTTCTTGTACTTTTTAAACGATGCACCTTCAAGAGGATTCCTGGGTTCCAACTTCAACGACCACGCACTCTGCCTACGAGTGCTTTTGTTGTTTCAGGATTCCTAAGGTGTTTCCTTTACCTTACTATGCTCCTGTCTCGCATACTCTATTTCGTTCATTTATTGTGTCAGCATCTATTAAAGGACCAGGCGACAATGTTAGGTATGTTGTGCCTGGGCGGTAGTGGTGCGCTTTGTGGAACTTTCTTCTTGGCGTTGTTTGCTAGATTCCACTTGAGGGTACCCCTGAGCAGGCTCCCTCTTCCCGAGATCACAGAAAGTGGTCGGGAGCTTGTGGGTAAGCTTGGGAAGCGTTGAATGAGTTCCAACTGGGAACCTTAGTGATCCCGTCCATGTTTGCGCATGTCGTACTCTAATCTGGTCGTTCTTCGAGTGTCTCTCCTTATCCCCCGTAGGGGAGGGGATTCGTCCCCTTCAGCTGCCGTGGTGCGGGCGCTGCCGACCCCTAGCACTCGTGGTACCTCTGACGTTAATGGAGGAACCCGGCCGAACATTCGAGACCTTCCCTGGTTGGGAGTTGTTCGGATTGGGTTGGACTCGATGGGGCAGTGGTTTCCGATACCCGTGGGTGATCGGGTACGTCTCCGGACGGGGTTGAGCGAAGTCATTAATATTCCCGCGTACTAGCCAGCATAGCTAGTAGAAGGTGTACTAGATCACCACGCGGCCCTACCGAGGTTATTCGGTAGTCTTTCCTGCGGGGTTGACGCGCGTAAGTGGCGTATCCACTTCCATCCCGTCTTGAGTCCATAGGACCAGATGGGGGGCTTGTTAGTCTCTTGGTCTTGCGTTATGGAAAGCCCCATGGAGGCGCCGGACACCCCTTGGGGAGAGCTCGGTAACTCCCTGGTCGAAGGAGGCCCGGGTCCTTGGTTCTACGTGTCCAGGACTAATGGGAGTAGAACCTTTGACATTAACGTGTCTCTCCTTATCCTCCCGCAGGGTAGGGGATCCATCCCCTTGAGCTGCCGTGGTGCGGGCGCAGCGCGCCCTTAACACTCGTGTTACCTCTGACGTTACTAGAGGAACCTCGGGCACAACATTTGAGTCCCTCCCTGAATGGGAGTTGTTCGGATTGTGTTGGACTCGAGGGGGGAGTGTGTTCCCGTTACCCCTGGGAGATCGGGTACCTCTGGCTAGGCTTCGACCGCCTCGAGGGGGTAGAGGGTTGCCTAGGATGTCCCGGGTACTAGCCTGCAGAGCTAGTAGAAGGTGTGCTAGATCACCAGGTGGCCCCTCGGAGTCTTCCCTGCGGGGTTGACGCACCTAAGTGGTCATCCACTTCCACCCGTTATGACGTTGTCGATGGGTGTGGGGGGCTCTTTAGACCCGAGCTTGAGTCTTCGGAATTTCGTGTAAACCTCGCGACAAAATGTCTCTCGTTATCCATCTCTTCTCCCTCTCTGATTCTCTCCTTATCTCGCTGATTTCATGTTAGAAGCACATTGACTCACCCTGCTCCGACTGGAGCCCGTCTCGGTAGCGTAGATGGTAGCGTGTCGGCCTCATGTTTAAGAGGTCTCGAGTTCGAATCTCGGTTAGGGTGAGTTATCTGGATAAGGTTTTTCTGGGGTTTTCCCTTATCCTGATAGACGAGTGTCGGGTAGCTCTAAGCTCAATGGTCACCGGAGACATTTGAGCATCAATTCACCAAATTCATTCATCGTCCGATATAACTTAACGTTGGAGGAAGGGGAAAAAAAAGGCTCCGAATGGAGGGGTATAATATGTACCTTTTAACTATTACCTCGAAATCATTTTTGCTTTATCCTTCGTTTTGGGTTTCAGTGACTCTGGGTACTAAGTCAGGGCGGTTCTCCATCTGGCATACAATAAATTAATGGACGCCTTTTAGCCGCTGTGGCTCTCAGCACCTCATCTTTTCTTGAGCGCAAAACAGAGATTAGTTTACCTCGGGCATATTTATCTGGCTTGAAATTGTTTCGCGTGCTGCAATTCTACGACATGGACCACCCACTTTATTCCTTTCCCAAGAAAGCTAGGAATTTTACACCGAAAAGCAAAACATGGCTCACCGTCAGGTTATATGGTATTTTAGTGGCGGTATAAATTTCGAAACTGTAGTTTAACACATAAAACACCAGTTACTACTAAATAAAATGTATCACTCTTAGCGTAGCGTACTCAAACAATGCACAATTGAACTACTGAGTTACAACTCGCTACTGAAGTTCACTTGGCCTTTGCACCTGAATTCTGCTTAAGTCAACTGTTAGTGTTAATTATTACCTCGACTCAATGACTACTGCTGGAGGCTGATCGGTTCCTGCTATAGGTCAGAATACAAAGGGAGCACTCATGAGCAACCTACTCGAAACGGCCGAAACGCTTCCTTTATAGAGGGAAGCTGCCATTTTCCATGCGACTGTTGTGAAGGAAAAGCCATTGGCCCTCGACTCGCGGTCAAATAGACGAGTTGAATGCTGCATTCACAGTACGTTCATTTCAACAATATATATTTAAATCTAATCTAAGAATTAACTACGATTCATTAATGAGTGAGACGTCGACGAGACCGTGCATGGGTTGAAAGCCGTTCGTGTGTAATTTATATGGTTAGCTGATTGCGGATTGTCTGTGTATTCTATAGTGCCATTTATATAAACCTGAACCATTTCAAAATATGCGTTTTAGTTTGATACAATAAAATTTGATTTGATTGACCTAAAATTCACCTAATAGTGGTCTGAACTATAAAACCAGGGGTCTAAATTATAGTGCGATCCAAATAAACCTGAACCATTTCAATAATCCATAACTTCTGAAACAATGGTATGACACACTTGCAACTTTGGAAAAATATAATACACAATTAAGAGATTACATTACACTATTTACATCTCAGAGAAAATTTTGGAAGTGTCCTCCACCAGCATCTATACACGTTGGCACTCGTCTCACCATATTGTCTGAAGTTTTACGGAGATGATAACGAATTGAGAGAAGGTTATTTCCAGCAACATGGAGCAACGTGCCGTACATCTAATGAAACCATGGAACTTGTAACCAGTTTCTTTTATTATTGAATAATCTCAAAAGGTCTTTGGCCCCACAGAACCCCTGACCTAACCTCGCCGGATTTCTTCTTGTGGGGTTATCTAGAGTGAACAAGAATAGGCCACGGACAATTGATGTTCTCAAGAAATCCATTCGAACCGAAATAAGTAACGTTGGCGAGGATACTCTCCGTAAAACTTCAGAGAATGTGAGAGGAGTGCAAACATGTATAGATGCTGGTGGAGGACATTTCCAACATCTTCTCTGAGATGTAAATAGTGTAACGTAATCTTCGAATGCCACCTAGGTACCGTAGATGGTAGCATGTCTGCCTCACGTTCAAGAGGTCCCGAGTTCGAATCTCAGTCAGGGCGAGTTACTTGGATAAGGTTTATCCGGGGTTTTCCCTTATCCTTAAAAGCGAATGTCGGTGATACAAAAAATATTGGCGAGCAAAGAGTTCTACGTTGGGGCGACAGTTTGAAGCAAATATATTGGCGCACAGTTCCACGTTGGCGCTACAGTTTGATGCAAATGTACATAATGGGTGTTTAGCTCAGGGTAAAGCAATGAGATTTCTCTCAATTTATGCGTGGATATTTGTGAGAAGGATAGTCTTAATGATACTGGAATTCCCGTTTCAAACTGGTTTAATGACTGCTTCATTTTATCAGAACATCAAACTTGAAGTTGCCGACCAGGGGTTACCAATATATCACTGTTCAGAGAGACTGAATGCTCATTACTCCATAAACTTAATTCGTTCTTCACGTACATATGAACCGAAAAATATCTTCTCTCATCACTTCTGGTCTGCCCTCGACCAATACAGAAGAAGAGGACTGCCCTAATCGGCCTCACGCCAAAGACTGAATGACCACACAGCTGCGCGTGTGTGTGTTACTTTCACTTTCTCGAAGCCCTTTATACACACAAATATTCCCTTTGTGACTATTTTGTCATGCCATTATTAAGGGTCCGAAGAATGCCCTCTTCAAACGAAGTCAAGTGCTATCCCTTAGAATTCTGTTTTTCCCGTGTCTTTTGTTACACGACTCAACCATCTGCATCTGTTCGTGTCGTAACATACATACAAGACTCCTTTGAAATCCATTACGATTCTTTATACATTGCACCCCTTAATTTCGGTATCATCGGATAACTAAGCTCCATGGACCTTGGACACATTTGGGCATCATTTCACCCAATTCATTCACCGTCCGACATAACATTGGAGGACATAAATTGCACAAAAAACATCGAATTGTGTGTTATATTCTTCCAAAGTTACACATGTGTCCTCCTATTGGTACAAAAGTTACGGCCTATTGAAGTGGATATGGATTAATATGGATCACGCTGTACCTAATTTTTATACTAATGAGTAAAAGGTCACGTGAATACAATACTGTCCACCCAACACAGAAATACAAGGCAAAGAAGTGTGTAACGTAATCACTTTTCCTGTGTTTATGCTTGTCCGGATATAAGGATAATAGGTTTATGTAAAATACAGTGTTGTCACATAACTCACCCATACATAATACCTATCATTGCAGTTACTGGAGCGATCTTTAGACTTGGCAGCATCGGTGACTCGTATGCACTCATTTCGTAGTAAATAGGCCCAGTAGATAAACAGTCCACGCTCCTCTCTTCCTTCAGGCCTCTCTTGCTTACTTGTGGTAGCTAGTATATAAGATATTTGTATTAATTTTTCTAGCTAGAGTGCTAACCCGCTCTCGCACGCTCATTTAACCAGGCTCGCGTGCGCGCACACGCACTAACACCTTCGGAAGAGAAGGAGAGAGTGAGAAAGAAGTATTTTCTTAAGATATTCAGCCTACAAGTAATGAAACTTATGGCATATCTACGTACGTACTTGACTTGTGCAACACAAAGGCTTCGCAAATGCATTTCTTTTGTCCACGAGGTTCTTTTGAAGCAAGGTTCCGCTGCAAACAGTGCATTAAATTTCCTTTATAGGACAATTTCCGTCAAATGTAAAGTTACGAGCTGGATGTTTGTACCTGGTATAAAATACTTTTACTGCTTGCTTTTCGCAGAGTAAACCGTACAAAGAGCTTTATCATGGCTACTGTGTGAAGTTCACATTTGCAGTTAGTGTAACGTAACGCTTCACTGATCCGCGCTCTGTACAATGTATCACTCATGTTCTTTTTATCAACAAACATTAATCGAGGTTTGCAAAGCTTTCACGATATTAAAGTGCACATGCTGTGATTTGTTTCATTTATGTGTTATCTTATACGTGATCATCATTAAATATAGCTGTGACATTTCTTATGTTTACACTGGTTTTATGAACAAGTAAATATTAGTTTAGAACGTAAAAATAATTGTAAAAAGGTAATCCAACATAATCCCCATTATCTTCCCAGATATTAAAATATACATAACCTGTTCTTCCTCGGATATTACTATCATTTTTATTCCGATATTTACCACAGAAATATAAATCAACTGACACAGTTTCTTTTGCTTTTATCACTGCATTCCTTTTCGTATTTTATTTTGCCACGAACACTTTTCTCTATATTCCTTCTGATGCATTTTTTCCCAAAACTTATCATACTCACTCATTTGAAACTATTATTACAAAATTTTATTGTTGTTTTTCTGTTAATCCAGATACAATTTTAATCCGCTTTCCACATTTGACAGCAGATGGCATTGAATAAAGTGATAGTCAGATAGATAGAGTCAACATGAAAAATTCAATGCCACTACCAGGATTTGAACCACGGAACTCCTGGTTTCCACCCAGGCGCACTAACTCATTGAGCTACTATGGCCAACTTGCCGTCATGACCTTTTTCTTTTTTTGTAATTTCACGTCCTTCAACGTTAAGTCATACTGGACGGCAAATGAGATGGTTGAAATGATGCTCAAATGTGTTCAGGGTCCATGGAGCTTAGATATACCCGACATTCGTCTTTAAGGATAAGCGAAAACCTCGGAAAAATTTTATCCAGGTAGCTCACCCTGGCCGAGATTCGAACTCGGGACCTCTTGAACGTGAGGCAGACACGGTCATGACATTAAATTCTCCATTTGACTCATATATTAATCATTTCTTCACACTAGCCGTATATAGGCTAAGATACTATAGGCTACTGTTATAAAAAATCTTAGCCAATATATGGCTAGTGTGAAGAAATGATTAATTTAATTCAATTAACTAAAATAATAAGAGTTAAATGATGAAGCCTGGGACTCGAGTACTTACGATAGTAAGTCGCCACAAACGGTGTATCTCGGATGCGAGAGCCCCTAGTGGTTTACCGGGGAAATATACGAGTCAAATGTAGAACTTAATGTCATGACGTCAAGTTGGCTATAGTAGCTCAATGGGTTAGAGCGACTGGATGGAAACCAGGAGATTCGTGGTTCAAATCCCGGCCGTGGCATTGAATTTATCATGTTGACTCTATCTATAAAAAATCTTAGCCTATATACGACTAGTGTGAAGAAATTGTTAATTTCCATCAGTTAACTAAAATGATAGTCAGATGTTTAAAAGTGCCTATCGCTGTTCTTGGCTTGTAAATGATAGTCTTTGCATGACTACAAACAGAATAACAAAAAAAAAAAAAAAAAAAAAAAAAAAAACTTAACACTTAGAAAACTGTATAAATATTTCACAATTGAAAACAATAATAGCTCGAAAAACTTTAACCCCCAAAAGATATTATTTGACATAGGTAGTTTAACGGCATCTACGCGTGAGCGCGCGCTTGTTTTGTGTGTGTGTGTGTGTGTGTGTGTGTGTGTGTGTGTGTGTGTGTGTGTGTGTGTGCGTGTGTGTGTGTGTGTGTGTGTGGTAACTTTTGTATGTTTGCTCTTCCAAATGAAGAGATCGCGGCCTATCCCAGAAAATTCAAGATATATATTCATTTACCCACACATTGTAATAAATGATAACACCAGTTACTGCTGCACGCTCTGCCAAATGTTACACTTGTACTATGCGCGCACGTTTTCTTGAGCGCTCGGGTCCCCAGTCCTTATTTGGTAGGTTCTTGTAGTTCGGTAAACACAGATGACAACCTTGAAACATAAGATACGCTATACACTCTGACATCTAGTGGCTAATATGCTAAGGTTCCACACGTGCAGAGTTTCATTTTTAGCAATTTCGAGGTTAATTATTAGCTAGCCAATTTACAACAAATCTAAGAGCAAAAGGTATGTTGTGGATGTTATGGCTCTCGAAAGGGGACACACTATTATTCGTCTACCTCCATATAACTGTGATCAAAATGCAAATGAACTGGCGGGGGAAAAATAAGGAATGTTTACAGAGTAACTGCAGAAACTTGGATTGGAAAGCATTCTGCATAAAGGTCCAAGAGCTGGAGAGGCAATATTGGAGTCGCGATGGTGAATTGGAAAACGCAATTCATGAAATTATCATCAACACATCAAAGGATGCAGCGATAAATAAGGCGCACCGGACTCGGACAACAAACCAAGACAGTCACGACCTTGCACCAGTCGGTCTGACGACATGATCTAGCGAGTGGAGGACGTTGTTTTGGAGGATCGCCGATTGAGCGTTGCAGACATTGCCTCCAAAATTGGCATTTCCGTGGCATCTGTGCACACGATGCTGCTTGAAGATCTGAAAATTCGAAAAGTGTTTTCCAGGTGGGTGCCACGAATGATGATGGATGATTACAAAGGCTGCGCGCGTGGCAAATTGTCAGGCGATGTTGACGTGTGGTGACGACATAAATGGAATTTTCTTTCAATCGATTGTGACAATAGATGAGACGTGGATGCCCTTTTTCAACACTGAAACGAAGCACCAACTAGATCAGTGGAAACACACAGACTCGCCGACGAAAAAAAAAATGAACAAAAAGAAATCGGGTGAGCGCTAGTACTGATAGAATGATAGTGGCCACCTTCTGGGACAGCAGTGGTGTAATCCTTACTCACTGAATTTAAAAGGGCACTACGGTGACAGCTGCATCCTACCAGAATGTTTTGAAGAATAAACTCCTCCCAGCATTGCATGAAAAACGGGCGGAAATGGCTGGAAGTTGTGCTCTTTCATCAAGACAACGCACCAGTGCATCGGGCGAACGCGACGAAGGAGTTCCTTGATGACAAGTGATTGCTCATGCTCCCTACTCACCTGATCTGGCTCCTAGCGACTTTTGACTGTTTCCCACGATATAAGACACTCTCCGTAGTTGCAGATTCACTAGTCGTGCTGCCATTGCCTCAGCAGTTATCCATCCAATGGTAAAAACACTCTCCTCAAGAACCGTTCGCAGCGGCCATGGGATCATGGCGTCGACGTTGTGAAAAATGTGTAGGGCTAGAGGGAGATTACTTGAAGTGACACTAGATTTACATTTTTCTTGTGATTAATTTGTGAGAAACAGAATAGCAGGTGTTATAAGTTGAAGGCGCCTCGTAAAAGCAACACTAAAGAAAACGGGTGCGTGTGGTAAAAACACACACAAATATACACACACCACATATAGAATTGTCAATTGTTGACTAAAACTATCCAGGGCTCGAACACATAGTGAATATTTTAGATAGTTAAACTATTAGAAACAGAAGAAGAAAAACAAATCTATGGGTGTAGAGGGAAGGCACACGACTACTATTGCTTAGTCAAGAAGATGAACATTTGTGTACGTAGCCAGCTGGCTCGACTATAAGATCAGATAAGCAGGATTTCTGAAATTATATAAATTCAAGAAGGCATTTTCTGTAAAGGGTACTTTGGAGTGTATGATTTTATTGAAAATATTTGTGTCCCATCTTTGAAAGACAATGATTTAAATACTTGGTTTTCAATTTTTCTGTTGCCACACACGCACAAGGGCCTGTTTGTAACTATGTATGTCGCATTATACACTTCACAAACCTCTTCCTTAATTGTTTCTTCAAGCCTGCAATACAGATGGTGTTACTAGAAGCTTACTTTGCCATGATATCTTCTTTCGGCTTATTGATAAGATCTACGTATGATATACCTCAAGCTGTGCACTTGTTGCATTACTTAATCTTGAATTTACAAGCGTTTCTTATTTATCTCCCAATACCCGGAGTACTTGTCAGTTTGCTTTCTCTAATGCATGTCTACAGTAGATGTTTATGTTCTCCAAAAATTTCGATATGCATGGCTTGAGATTTCCGAATTTAAATACAATTTCTATAAAATTAAAAGTATTTGTCTTTTCTCTAAAAATTCCTAAAATTACCTAATTTAATAAATATCAAATTTATTGATATTAAAGTGGACAAACACTGTAACTAGTTCAATTTGTAGCAACGTTCAGTAAGAGTTGACTACAGAATTGTCACAAGAAAGACGGAGTAGCTCAGAACTAAAATGAGAGCATGAACTGGGTGGAAATTACGGCAGCATCTAGCGAGGTGAACGAGTGCCCCTTTCTGCATAGGATATACAAGGAAAAAAAGTGAGGCTGGTATTAACTCTGATTTATTTCACCAATTGAGTTATATACATATACAAGTTCCATCACTACTATTGACTATTTCTATTTAATAAGAATTCAGAAATCACACTTTATTATTTTTGACTCCTTCCTTAACCCGAGGGCGCAAATGACCTCGCTGTTGACGGGCTCTATAACACCACTACTCACTCACTCACTCACTCACTCACTCACTCACTCACTCACTCACTCACTCACTCACTCACTCACTCACTCACTCACTCACTCACTCACTCACTCACCTACTCACTCACTCACTCACTTCTTAACCCGAATTAATGTTAAATGGTAAAAATGGACTGACCTTTCTCCCACGAGCACAAGACCCGAGGTTAATAAGGCCAAACCAAAGTTTAGAAATGATGACTACTCCTTCGCCACTTACCACATAACCCGCCCAGCTCCATCCACTTACACGAACTGCTCGAATGCTCCAGGCACTCAGCTGAAGTAGCCGTGGCCCACACGCACTGTGTTGCTCCGAGCCGACACTCGAGCGTCTACGGCAAGTCTGGCAGGCTACGAAATCTGACCGATAATGCAGCGAGTGGTGGGCTCAAATTCTGCGTAGGTATCATAGCTGTACGACCTTTTAAAACATTCATAAAGGGATGTATAATTTTACATGTGTCCTCGTAAAATTCTACTGAAGATAATTATTTTTGGTGAAACTGAAGTGAAAAACCATTTAAGAGGTATTCTTGTATGCTAAATTAACACTGGGGAGCAGAGAAACAAACTAGGGGTATTTGTGTGTACTAAGTGCTGCTTAAACATAATGAAGTCGCACACGGGCTTACTTTAAAATATTAGTTTTTAAATTCCCTTTTACATGTATTCATTTGTCGGCACATTTTCATTTTCTAAGTGTTCTTCTTGTACACTTTTGGTTATAAATCAATTCAATGCTGTATGACTGTCCTTTAATGGTAAAGACAGCTACGAAATCGATTTTATTGGGTAATATTCATATTGTGTCAACTTCAAAGCCTCACAAAATAATGATTAATATTTGACATATAATTTTAGTATAGTAGAAGATAATTTAACACGAATACCTTAAATTTATTATAATGTTAAATACTTTAATTACAAATATGCTTTTTTCTAAACATATATTTAAGGTATGAAGACATTTTTGAAATCATTATAAGCAGAAAATGTATATAATATATTAGGAACTAAGAAGATCCATGAAATATGCGTTTAACATTAGTTACTGTATTAAATTTGAAAGAAACAAAATTTGTAAATGTTAGAAATGTCACAGATGTTTATCCTAATTAACAAAATTAATATTTAAATTTTTCAAACAAATTGTCCTTACAAACTGACTTCTATTGTTTTCAAATATAGCTATAAGAATTAATATCGTTATTTTTATGCTTTGTCCAGTTTTTTTCTCATCGACACCTTTACTCCTACGACAGCGTTACAATAAACCACGTGTTAAGCAGCCTCGCCTATCTTCCGAACAGAAGTTCCTCTTCTCTCTCAAACACAGGTCTCTTCTTATCTCGCTCCGTTGCAGAGTGAAGTTCGTCACAGCATGCAGCATTGTACGTCACTTTGACAAGCTGCTACCGCGGCGAATACCCTCCGCTTTATTTCGCCAAAGCAAATCCGGTCACAAAAAGATCCGCCATTCTTCTCCATTTGCCTTTCAGATGCTTCCTGAGCTGAGAGCGTCTCATTTCCCAACCTCTCCAACCAATAATGCACCCGCTAGCGGTATATAGGACACGCCTGCTGTCCTACCTCGTCACACTTTTGTTTATATACACACCCATTGAAAACATAGTACTTTCTTAGAGATTTAAAACATATCTGAAAACAATTGCACGCCAACGTTTCAGTTGTCAGAAGCAGTCAATTTAGTACATAACTATTCCTTTATAAAATAAAATTTTTTACGTTTAAACATTGTTTTCCTTATTAATAACTTACAATATTATCTAGTCGCATACCGAAAGGTGCTGTTGGTTATTATGTTGGAGTAAGTCCCTTTCCCTTCCAACTAACTGCTGGCAAACCACTCTCAGTACACGAATCACGTGTTAAGTTTTGATATGCAAAAATGTGTTTTATTACCAACAATGGAACTTGAATCAGAGATAATTAATCTATAATACCGCTGTACTTATACTAGAGATTACGAAATCGAAATAAATATTAGAAGAAATACCAAAATTATAGATAAAAATAAGCTACTATAAAATTTATATCGAATAACAGAAACTCTCTTTTCCTTACGTCAGTTTAACCACATGTTCATAATTGATCTGTTAAGATCACACACTGTGGTGTATGGCGGAGTTTCTCCTAGCTCTCATCTCTCTACCACAGCCCGTCACATGTCTATAAAGCCTTAGTGACAGGTAGCTGTGTCTCTATTTCATATGTGACGGGCTGCTTCAGCACATCTCCACAGGAAATTATATCTCTGTTTCTGTGATGAACACATGTGTCCAAGAGACCTTAGTGCTATGCAATTGTACCTCTGCTTCTGTGTATGAAGAGCAGATGCCATCTTGGACACTTGTCCATTCGAGCACTTAGAAACTTTAACTCTGCTTCTGTATGTAATTTGTCAACAATGACTCTTTCATTAAATACCGTATGTGTATGGAAATTTTACGATAAATGAAATTTTTGACAAACTCAGAGGTTATGCTGGATGAATTTTACATAACCAATAAATAGTAAGCAATAAACAAATTATTACTAAGCATAACTAAGTTCCTTTAAGGCACACACTTTACGTCAAATATATTCTTTTGTGAAAATTATTTTTGAGATTTTGCTTTTTATGGAATTGAATTTTCTGAAGCATCAAATCCTATTTTAATTCAAAGAAACTGAAATATCTACGAGGTAACATAGTGACCAATTCTTATAAGATTTGACTATCACTTAAGTCTCCTCCACCTCCTTTCCCCATTGTACCTATAAGGTAATATATGAAGTAAGTACCTATACTTCGGGGAAGAGTGAGGAGAGAAATTCATGCGACTGGACAGTGATCATACTTGAAATGAAGAAATATTTGGGAAAGGTGAACTTGAGAAGAGTGTCAACCTAACTTCAGGTGCCTCCCTGGCATCTTCCAGTTATGAAGACAAATGGTGTGGAGAAATGATTAATTTCCATCAATTAACTAAAATGAAGACAAGTTTAAAAATCCTCTCTGAGGATCGAGGATTATACGGAATTTGAACTACGAACCTCCTCCTATTCGCAGGTACGTGTTTAGTCTTGGCCACCCATCAAAATGCCTATTTTTCTTAATAAACCCTCCATAATTCTAAGTAGCTGTTGTTCTTGCATGTACTTACATTAATCGAGTCTAGTGGCTTAATTATCATGTGTAGAGTATATTTGTAATTGACGAGGTTTATACCATTTTAAATTAGGAGTTTGACAAAAATATACATTTTGGGCATCTAAGTATCAGACAGAAAATGTTGTATCGATTACTCATTTGGTAACCCTGGTCAATATTAGGGAGGTTCCGAGTTCGAACTGCATGGACTGATCAACCTGGCTGGATTATTTTCTTATTTTCCGTCCGTTGCAACTCGGTCGCTAAGATAAACATAGAATTTTCGTTGTAAAAAAACTGAAGCTACTGACTATGAAGCAATCCAAATATTATAAATAAACTATAACACTTGGTAACAAACTGCACTTATTTGCTTAAAAGGTCGTCGAACTTTCCGGGACCGGTTTCTTAATATTTTCATCACAGCCTCAACCGACAGTCTCATTAGTTTCTCCGTTACTTTCAGTAGACGATGGATATTTCGCTAACAGCTGCCATCTATTGGAGGCAAAACAAACTTATTGACTGCATCTATTAGCGTAATTCAAAATTCACCACACTATTTTTATTGTCTTCCAAACCTTAAATCTCTCGAGTCATTCTCTTCTAATAATTTAACTTCTGAATTGATGTCATCGTTATTATTGAACAAAACTGATCTGCCAACGCTGATTTATCAATCTGTTTATATTAATATTTCTGAAATCTTTCTTCAATTTGGTTCTTAAATTACCTTTGATCCTACCAATGTAAATCTGATCTGCTCTAAGCAGTTAAATTGATAAATGCCAGATATTTTATTATCTGAAATGTTATCTTTTTTAGAAAAATGTAGTATACCTTTTATGATGTTTATTTGAGGAACAAATATTACACCAAATTCTATAACAACATTTTTTAAAAATTTTTTATTTGCCCAGGATTATAAATATAATTATCTTTTACTTTATTGAGCGTAGAAATATCATTTACCTGTTTATATGTAATTTGTTCTATCCTCTTTTGCATAAAATCGTTATTGAAACGGTCAATTATAGCAGTATTAATATTCTGTATTAAAGTAATTTCTATTTCGGGGTATATTTATTACCCTATAAATCAAACTATTAAAACAGCAAATTTATAAGGAAAATGGGAAAACTTTCATTTTTTCTGTTAATTATCAGTATGGGCTGATTTCCTGTAAATGCCGAAGCCTAATTTCTTTTATGTTTTATTATGTTTATATCCAGAACAGGAAGGCAATCATTATTTTCAATTTCTAATGTGGAACTTCATAGCTTTTTCCTGCAAATTTAGAAGCCTTAAAGTGAATTATCCATCATCTAGCGAAGGTGCGGGAAAACTAATCACTCCACCGGTTGAGGCTGTTATGAAAACATCAGAAACCCGTCCCGGAGAATTCAACAAAGTTTTAAACAGATTACTGGAGTTTGTTACCAAATGCTGTAGTTTGTTTATAATAATAGGATTGGATATTTAACAGTGTGGCCTCAAAGTTGCATTTTAAATCATAAACCATCTTAAATATGAAAATAACATACGAGGGCTGTTCAATAAAGAATGATCATAATTTTTACGGCCATAATTGTTCACACTAAAATTCAAACATGTTATATTCTGTTAGCTTAATGTAAAACAAATACGCCGTAGTAGTTTCATTGTTGGTATTCCTAGTTCCCACCTGTGAGATCCAGGCTAGTTCAGACCGCTGCAATGGAGGTTACATGCGAGGAACAATATGCGGCTTTGAAATTCTGCTTTCGTTTCAAAGAATAATTGGGTGCCACCCCCACATTGGTGACATAAACATTACACATGAGACGTGTTTGTGCTCGATGGGTTCCAAGACTGTTGATTCCAGAACAAAAGGACATTCGCATGCAGGTCTGCAAGCAGTTAAAGTTGATGTTACAGGAACATCCGGAGTTGTTTTCAATAATCACTGCTGATTAAACTTGGCTACATCATTTTAATCCTCAGAGCATACAGCAAAGCTCAGTGTGGAAATCTCCTTCAACACCAGCCCCCAAAAACGCAAAAGTGGTTGCTTCTGCTGGGGAAGTTGTGGTCATCTCATTCTTTGATATTCTTGGAATGGTTTATGATGTTGTTGTCCGTGCACACACATCAGTAACTGGACAATACTACAGGGATGTCCTGAAAACATTGCAAGTGCATATCAGGCGCAAAAGAACACATTTCCGTGAATCAGGCTGGATGCTGCACCACGATAATGCGCGGCCGCATATTGCCAATGTTGTTGCTGAATACCTTGCAAAAATCAACCTGAAGTGCATTCCTTACCCTCCCTATGGTCCGGATTTAGCCCCATGTGACTTTTTTCTATTCTCTAACTTGAAGAAACGCATTCGTGAGAGGCATTATCCATCATCAGAAGCAGTGGTGAAGGTTGCGGAGGCGATTTTGAAGGATTTCTCAGAAATGGTTTCCAGCATGTCTTTAAAGACTGACAGAAACTCTGGGACAAGTGCATCGCATTCAGGGGGGACTATTTTGATAAGGATCCTCAAAATTATGAGGATGAGTAAAGGTACTTTGTCAAAAAATTTGAACAGCCCTCGTAAAAGCGAATAGGGTCATCTGTCCACATATAATGAAACCAGGTAGACACGATAGCACCCTAATGCCATCTGCCTAAAACGTGTTGGAGAGATGTAATTGCCTAGCTCAAAAATCTCTGGACATCTGTTGAAGCTGGATTGTATAGTACCGCGATGAGACCTAGAAGGTTAAATGTTCATCAAACACCAAGTAATGAGGCATCTTCTGACATATGTGACCATGTATTTAAGCCTCTTAAAATAAAATAGAGAAGAAGAAAATGTTGCAAAAGGATGCAGAATGTACGTTCACGACTTTGCTCAGAAAACTGGATAGATGAGAATTTTGCTGGTGAAGAAATAAATAAGGTTCTAGTGTTTCCTTTCTGAATGAGAATTTGGATACTCAGCAAGCAAGTGCGTCTTAACGTTATGTTATGCTGAGTACAGTTGCCAGTCGAGCTACACATGGGAACAGTATTCTGAATCTTCTTGAAGTGGTAAGGTAAAGGGGGGGGGGGGACCTGCGGCACTGCGACGTTGTGAATTAAAGATTCACCGAGCGTATAGAGCGCAGATCAAATTTTCATTTCGGCGTTTTGCGTGCCTCACCTCCAAAATGGCGGAAAAAGCAGTTCATATCAGATCGATTGCTCGGGGACAGTCCCTGTACCTGGCAAAGTCTCGGACTTCTAGGTCGTCTTCGGCTATTGAGACTTTAGGCGAGATCTTCAAGGAAAGCTAAGGCAATTACTTAGGCTTCAAAATTTTCTTCTCATATGTAGGTACTTATAGTAAATATAGGGATATTTCGCTCAAAATTTTGATATCGAGGTTTGAAAGGAAATAAATGTTTTGAAAAAAGCATTGTTCACTTTCGATGTAGGTATAATTGATTTTATTTACATAATTCTTTTATTTTTTATCAACGTCCTCCAACGTTAAGTCCCTAACGGACAGTGAATTAAATTATGCTGATATGAGCCCATGATTCATTGAGATTAGAGTTACCCGATATTCATCTTTCAGGAAACCCTCGGAAAAAAAGCTTTCTAGAAAACTCGCCCTGATAGAGAGTAGAACTCGGGACCTCTTGAACATGAGGTAGACACGGTAGCAATAAGCTAAGTGGTGGGCCTGTAGTTCTTGTAACCCTATAGCGCTATTATGTCCGCGTTAGGAACAAATGAATAGGCTATGGTAAACTATTTGACGCTATTTATTTATTACCTTATTTATTATGGGTGTTCGATCCGATTATGGGCAATATTCGATATGGAACTAGATCCGATTTTCCCCTCATGGCTTTGTTATTCCATTAGCATGTCATCTGTTTGTGTTAACGTGATTAAACTGATTTTACCTTCTCTTTCACGTATAGTACTAAGTAGTGTATATCGAAACAACAGAATTCAGATATGAAAAGGCAGTTGTATGAGACCTGCTCCTCTAGTTCTGTAGCTTCCCAGGGATGCAACACAATGATTTTCGAAATAATGTGTGCACTCCAGATTTTATCTAACATGGAATTATTTGCATTTAAATACAAAACCATTTCAATTAAGGTATCATACAGCTGCGCCTTATTTTTTGGAAGGTAGACCAACCATCAAACGGCATATAAGCCTTAGTCCAGTTTTGCGCTTACTAAACTGTATTTCTTAACGTTCTTAGAAAGAGGAATGCGCAAAAATTCAGAAGAATATCGGTTTAAGGAATAAAGCGTACTGCTCGCTAAAGTACACCTCATAAATATATGACTCCTTCACTGAGAGCGAATTCCAATTACCAGGCGATTTTACAAACTTTTCATTAAAGTATACACGACAAAGTACTTCAGTAAACGCCTCGGAGAAAATGGACCTATCATATGAGTACACTAACGTCAGCTAAAAAGAAAATGGCGGATTCTTGTACTTAGAGCAGCGGTTGGCTGCCAAAAAATTAGAAACAAATTAGAGACACGCCTCATTCAACATGGCCGATTACAGTCAAAGTGGACTTATTAAACAACGGTTTATTTACATTTTCGCATAAACTACAGATGTATATTTTTATATTGAAAAGTGCAGAGCGATGCGCAGTGGTATCTGGACGAGTCCACCTCAGAACGGTTGCAACTGGAGGGGAGGGCAGGTCAGTTGCATACCTGTTGCGAGCAACTAAACACGTGCAGAGCTACTCGGTAACACTACAGCTTGTTTCAAAATGTGCTTGTCTCCTGGTTCCAAGAGAGCATTTACAAATGACGCCTCCTATCAACACAATAGGAAATAAAGTGCTACATTTAAAAACATGGGAAATAATAACCAATATCCATAGATTTATAAAAAAGGAACAATGGTCTGGGTCAGCTATAAAAATGTGGGGAAGGGTATCTGAGGCAACGGTTGTGTCTGAAAGCAGTTTAGGAGAGTTATTAAGGAAAGAAAAGGCATTGGTGCTAGCGCAACAACGTCCTTCTCTCTGTCCAGTAAACAAAGATTAAGAACATGCACAAAATCTAATTTGGATGTTTTAATTCAGAAGTAGTTAGGCGAACTATGAATCATTTTTAAAGCACAGAAAAACAAAGACTAACTTTGAAGAAAGTTCTTATGAAGCTAAAAATGCTACTGGCTTCCAAGGCAGTATCAGAACATTAAGAAGAGTTCTTTTGAAGCTAGGATTATTTGAAGAAAAAAAAACACTAAGCGTGACAGACAACTTTTATCGAAAATCGCACCATACGTGCAAAAAGGCTTAAGTATTTACGAAATATTCGGATATATCGAATGGATAGAATGGAGATATCGAATGTATAGTTTATATGGATGAAACTTATATAAATACAGCACATACTGGACCATATGCCTGGAGTGAAATACGTTACAGGGACTCTTCAGCGATATTGAAAGGCCGACAGTTGTTTATTATGCCTGCTGGAGGAGAACAGGGTTTTGTTCCAAATGCCTATGTACTATTTAAGATCCAACAAAAGCGTGGAGATACCTACCATAGTAAGAATTAGAACTTAGTTTATAAGAGTTGCAAAACTGGCTTCGAGAGTGAAATTTATTTTTAGACACCCTATGCACCGCCCTCCCCTCTCGTAATCTTACGCGTGTTACGCATTGTGGCGATATATGCACTATCCCCACTACAGTTGCTACTCATCCCTACCGCGCAGGATTCCTGTCAAGATAAAATAATACATCTGTTCGTCTCGTGCATTTCCATTAACGTGCATAAGACCTTTTGCCATTTATGTATAATACTAAAATACGCAGAAAATAATTAAAAAATTAAGACTGTCATAAAAGACTAAGTCTAGCAGGAGAATTCGCGTGTTGGCAAAGGTATAGCACCAGGCATACAAGTCGTACTACTGAACCCAGAACGTGCTTTTAGGCAAGGCTCGAAATAGCTCAATGGGATTATGACGTCTCATGGACCGTAACACCCAGTGACACAGGTGCAAATATCAGCATTGTAAATACTGCTTTTTATGTTCATTAAAACTTGGAAACCGAATTCACAACAATATAATTATAAAGTCCCTGAGGGAGAGCGTTAGCCAAGAAGGTCATCAGTTCAAGCACTTGTTTCGTTAAAGGAGTCGTATTCTAGGAATAGAAAAAGGGTCATTCCAGCGCCACAAAACATACCAATTTGAAACGACATTTTTAATAGCAAGATAATACTATGTCTGCAAAATAGTGTTTTACTTCCATGTTGAACTCTGATATTGTAATTCCCGTGTTTTCTGTGTTCAAATGTGTATAAATGATCCTTATTTCAGTTGCACCTACCTATAGGTGTGTTTAAACAACTACCTACTTGTAGTTCACCAATATAGAAACATCAAACAATACCATAAAATATAAATAAATCAATTAAAAATAAAAATAATAAGTTTTCAGAATAATGATTGTAAATTGTGAGTATTAAGGTTAACCCGTGGCGTGACAGCCCTATGCAGAACCTTGGCCTACCAACACGACTGCTGACCTCACGCCCACATACGCACGGCAGAGGTGGGCGATCATCCAACCGATACGGGGAGGAGATGTGGTCAGCATCTCGGCATCCCCCAGCCGGAATGTTGGTTTTCATGACCAGGGTCGCTTACCTAGCGTAAGCTCCTCACTTTCCTCACGATGCTGAGTGGGCACCGGTCCTATACCCGGGACCAAAAATTCCCACCACATGGGTGGGATCGAACCCGGGCCGCTTTCCGTGGCTATGGACCAAGGCATGCTGCCTTAGCCCACTAAACTACGGCGCAGGGCAATTGTGAGTGTTACATGGTAAAAAAGTTAGAATACAGTCACGAACACATTGTCGAGGCAAGGCGACGCGGCCGGCTAGTTCACCGGGACTTCATATTTCAAGAAGATACCTAGCGATATCTGTGATGTATGTCAAGTGCAAGACTTACCAGAACATGTCATTTTTGAATGTATTAAATATAAAGAGACTTTACAGGAATATAGAGAGTTACTAGCTGGGAAACAAGTATACAACATCATTAGATATGAATACGATCTTAAAATCTTAGAGAAGATGGTTCTCACAGTTTCTGACGTAGTAATGGAACAATATAAGATCAATAGACTTCAGAATCAGCCAAGACGCATACGTCAGCATAGACCCAATGGTGAACAGTCTGCAACTAGAAGTTCCAGTAGATTAAGACGACATCGGGAACTAGAAGTAGATAGGACACAGCTATAAGTATCTCAGGAAGAAGGATTAGACATAAATCAGGAAACTGTTTCGGATATAGAATGAAGACAGGTAGAAGGAGACGCAGTTATCAGAATCGGGAACAGGAAGTCAATATAGAGGAGACAGGCTAACAAAATAACAACTTAATGAATTTTGTAACTTCCCTTGTGGAGGATATTATATTTAAACATGTAATATAGGATTGTATCTGCAAAGATTATAATTTGTTATTGTTAAATTATATTAAATCATTAAATAAATCAAATAAAATTGTAAATAATCGTGTCCAGGTTTAGCATCTAGATGCCTGGACAATAGATTAGCAGATAATATTTTTTTTATTTTTATTTTTTTTTTTATTTTTTTTTTATTTTTTTTTTTTAGTTCACCGGGACTGGCGATGAGATAAAAGCTCACCTTAACGGTAGAGAGAAGGAGACGGATTACTCGAGAGTTCGTCTTTGTTCTAGCGCTGTCTTGATTAAGAACATTCCGGATAGTGAGTAATCTATAAAAAGGGAGCCGCTGCCCGCCAGAGGTGACAGTTGTTATTTGAACTCGCGTGTGTGAACAGCTGTGTTGAGGTCGTTGAAATTACAAGTTTTATTGCGTATTTGACGTAATTCAGCGACTGTAAAGGTTGACACGGTGTGTTTCTACGGAAATAAAGAACAATTTCCGTTATTTGAAATCTGGATTTTTAATTCTACGAACCCACAAAGTCACAATACCTATGCAGAGTATTCGAACCACAATCACAGCAGACAAATAAGATTATATGTATTTCTGTGCTCGTTCCAGCTGGTCTACCTGTAACGTTTGAGATAAACATTCCACCTAACTTATAGTATTCTCTGGTTCCAGTGAACATTTACAGAAGTGCAAACGTCAGTTGCCTAATTATATATTACAGCGATGCGATAAGATCTATATTAGTACTAATTTCATTGAGTGTTTAACATCCATATTAAAAACGCGGGTAGGACCTGGTAATGGGGCCGATTTTTTCGTATTGGAGTATAAAATGGGTATTGCGTATTGCATAACGCTCGAGAATAAGGAGAAGCTGACTCACCTGGTAAAGTCACTTTCATACTGAAGGACAGTTGCAGAATTTCTTATCAGCAAGAAGTTGTAAAAGATGGATACGATCTTTGAAGATAAGAACTTGTATAGGTATCTAGTTAGAACTCACAATGTTGAAAAACAAATTTCTTTCTTTAGTCATTTTATGTGTACGCGTTACTAACTGAATTACATATTTAGCTTTTCAAACTTTTGGAGAAATTAACTTTATTTATCTCTAACACACGATTGTAGTGTGATCCAGAGGTTTATAGTATGTTCTCTGATTTAAGCATTATATATTTTAATTTCATACAACTATGGCTATTCCAAATAATGAAAGAAAAATTCTCCAAATTTCATATAAATGGATGTGAAACATCAGGGGAAAGTGCCCGCCTCGGTAGCGTAGAATGTATACTCCTCCACAGGAGTGAAAGTCTCTGAGGGACGAGACGCAGGGGGGGGGGGGGGTGGCCGAAGGTCCCGACACCCTCCCTGGACAGGTTTATGACACTCCATGTCAGTACAGTTACAGACCATTCAAAAACATTCTGACGGCTTCTACTTTTGTGAATAAATCTTCTCGGCTTTAATGTACAGAGTGAATAGGGCGCATGTTTTTTTTAACGGTCTGCTCCTTGTATAGCAGGCGTTCTCTGTTACACACATTCGCTGTCCTTGTCCCACAGCACATTCCTTACAGGGATTTTCTTTGCGTTGCTATCACGTTCAAGAGGTCCCGAGTTTGAATCTTGGTCAGGGTGAGTTAGTTAGATAAGGTTTTTTTCCTGTATTTTTACTTATCCTGATAGACGAATGTCGAGTAACTGTAAGCTCCATGGATCCCGTGCTCATTTGAGCATCATTTTCACCCATTTCATTCATCGTCCGAAATGAGTTCACGTTGGAGGACGTAAATTGAAGGAAAAAAAAAAACAGGAGAAGGTGTGACTTCTATCCGAAAGTTCTCCATATTGTGAATATACTATAAAGTATATACATATTCCTTTTTGATAGCAAATTCACTGGCAATATGGTAAGTCATTTTTAAACATATAATAGGATAAATATTGAATTTTTGTTACTTCTTATTGGTCTCGTGATTATTTATTATTATAACAAGTATTTCAATATTAAATACACTTAACATAAACAACCAAGTAATATTCTATATTTCTATCACAAGACTCGTCTATTTTGAACAATCGCAAAATCTATGACTATTGAGAAAAATAACAGTTTAGACTGCAGTAAAACACCAGAGCATAGATTTATAATGTTAGCAGTTTTCTGTTTTACAATTAGCATGTACAACTAACGACGGTAATTAAATAGGTACATACATAAAATTAAATAAAACATTAATTTCTTATATAAGAGCTACTAGCAGTTTTGATATCGAGAAACTTGAGTGCATAAATATACAGGTAATGTTTTACAGAAGTTTTGAAGCTGTTTCATTACTTACACAATTGTCCGCTTTTTAAACAGTCTTCTGTTTGCTTAACTGTTGCATCATTGCTCTCTACGTATATTCTTTGCAATAAACTGTAAGCGGCTCTTTTTGCTTATCTTCAGGAATGCACTGTTTATATTCTGTGACGTTACATCAACTGTTTTTGTACTCCACGTTACTCTGAAATGAAACTCAAGACCACCTTCGAATGAAGACCAGGTTCTCTTATCACACCAGCATATTCGTATTCAAGTACATAGGCTTCGTAAATCCATTTAAATGTTTAGAAATTGTAAGGTGCTTTATAGGCCCATATCAGTTTGATCGAATTGCAGTTTTCAGTGTTTAAGAATATTATCAAGTTCGTATAAGTAGATTTTCGAGATTATCCACCAAAGTGTTGATTTCATATTATTATTATTATTATTATTATTATTATTATTATTATTATTATTATTATTATTATTATTATTATTATTATTAACGTTTTTGTAATTTATGTCCTCCAACGTTAAGTCATATCGGACGGTGAATGAATTGGGTGAAATGATGCTCAAATGAGTCCAGGGTTCATGGAGCTTAGAGTTACCCGACATTCGTCTTTCAGGATAAGGGAAAACCTTGGAAAAAACCGTATCCAGGTAACTCACCCTGACCGAGATTCGAACTCAGGACCTCTTGAACGTGAGGCAGACATGCTACCATCTACGCTACCGAGGCGGGCTATTATTAAAGTGTACCTCTTGACTTTTCTGACAATAGCTCTAAAGTCATCTTCTTACTGAATGACTTGTTCATAAATGGTAAAGCGTAAGAAATGGAAAAATTCTTAACATCCACAAAAAATAGCCAAGAGCACGATAATTAATTTCAGTGTAAATAAAAACCTTAACTTTAAGCTCAACCTGATTATTTTCTAGGTACACCTTCCCTTACACCTACTTTGTTAAAACTTATATCATCTACACTTTTTGCTCGTGTAAACAACTATGTCAAATATCTGTGTAGCATTGACCATTTTCGAGATATTCTGGTTGTAGGTATTAATTTTGAAATGTCTAATAGTTTCTGAACCATAAAATCACTAGTTATTGTTAGTTGTTTTAGGAATTTCAAATAAATACTTATTTTATTTGTTAAAGCCTCTGTCAGTCTGCTGTATCAGTGCCACCGGTTTACCTTTATTTCGTCCCACAGGAGTTGTTTTAAAGGAAGTAAATTTATTGACAGTGGATTGTCAGCACTTGTTCAAAAAAGTTCATGTACAAAATACAGTAAATATTTCTTAAAATATTTGACTATTTTTCAAAATTTACCGCATTCCGTTATTCGCATTTCATTTACTAGGAAATACAACTGTTTCTGTACTGCTTATAGCGGGAAAATGAAGTACATATAAACAAAACCACGTGACCGTTGATCGTAGCGCGACTTCTTCAGAATTTCCATGTTGCTTCCGCCGTGTAAATAGTCCCTTGAAAAAGTACTGCTACTGAGATGTGGAGTCTTGAGTTCGTTTTGCTAAAGCACACAAGTGCATACTAAACATATTTCAACTGTAAAAACATATTTTTATAGATAGTTAAGTTAGTTTGTAATTAAATTAAATCATGCTTCCCGCACATATTGAAGGAACTACGTAAAACGCCGAAAGTTTGTAATTTAGACGAGACGTGGGTTAACGAGGGACATGCGACAAGCAAAGTATGGATTGACACCACAGTGAAATAAAAAAGTGCATTTTGATCTGGTTTAAGTGCAGAACTTAGAAATCCTACGGGAAGGGGTAAGCATCTTACAGTTTTGCACATAGGAAGTGATGATAGCTTTGTCGAGGGTGGCGAGCTTGTGTTCGTCTCCAAAACAACGGGGGACTATCATGAACAAATGAATGGCGACGTTTTCAAATCCTGCTTTGAAAAGTTTCTCTCGAAATTACAACCGAATAGCGTTATTATGATGGACAGTGCCCCTACCACATTTTGAGGTTAGAACCATACCAACCAACAAGTGACATCACAACATGGCTACAGAGTAAAAGGATAGGTTTTCCACGAGGGTCATGTTAAGGCGGATTACCTGGCAATGGGCAATTCTCTATGTAAGTAGCAGTTAATTTTCAGGGATATTAAGTGTGCTACGTGATACCTAGCTCGAAAAAAAGTGTCATTAGTCTCGAAAATTGATATTAATATTATACTTAACGAAGCGATTAAGCGGCTGGCTTGAATAAATACGTGTTTTTGAGTTGAAAATGCATATTATATGATAAATACATATTAATATTACACCTAACGAAGCGATTAAGTGGCTGGCTTGAATAAATGCATGTTTTTGTGTTGAAAATGATATTATATTATAAATACATATTAATATTATACTTAACGAAGCGATTAAGCAGGTGGCCTGAATAAATACGTGTTTTTTGTGTTGAAAATGATATTATATTATAAAGACATATTAATATTATACTTAACAAAGCGGTACCAGTAGTGTCATTCCGAATGCATGTGGACGCGGAGTGATACGCTACTTTATTATCTCATTAGATATCGTATACAAGGTATATTTTGATTAGTGTCAAGTAAACATGAAAACACGAATTTGTAAACATACTTTGCAAGGAATTAGTAGTAAAAGATATTTAAATAGCACATCTAATGTTTTTTTAGTCTTAGGGTGGAAGTTAGTATAACTAATATAAAGTTATTATATATCACATTTCGGTTAGATTTTACCCTTGAGTGTAGTTAGCTAGCTCATTTGCGAGTTGTGTTTCATACACGAACAATTAAAGGCAGACCAATTTGCTATTTGTTCATTTGTCATAATGTGTAAGTAACGCAATACGATTATGGACATATTATCTCCTTCACCAAATGAATTAACAGCCTCTCTTAATATTTTTATCTGTCCTGTGTATGGACATAGTCAGATCGCTTTCCTTTGTATTACGTGATATCATTGTTTTACTGAGATCTGTGTGGGAATTTTCATGTTTTACTGCAAACTATGAAACAGATTATCAGTTGATAGGGAAATAATAGGCTTGTCCATAGCAAACAAAACACTATCAAGGGAATAGCCTCAGGTGACTGCTTGTTTTACTAATTGCAAAGCATAGTCGTATGTAAACAATAGGCTGATATATCGGGGAAAAGCTCGAATTTGTTCTTCGCCAACATTACACTCGATTCAGATGTGTGCACTTGGTATTTGTGTTAACGAGCCCAAAACCTAATGTAGTGGAGGATTAGACAGAAAACTGACAGGTGTCATAGTCAGTGTACACTCAGTGACATAAGTAATGGACTTACGGTATTGCTATCTTCTCCCGCTAAATGTAGATACATGTATGGTGTATATATACTACAATTAATATTTATTACAACATTGATGTTAATCGAAATAAAAGAAATACTCATTGCAGAGTTTGTCAAAGGTACAAGAAGGAAACCAAACTCAGACATGTTTTAAAATTTGGATGCTATGAAAATTACATACAAAATCCATACAGTTGTTTACAGTTGTTTCCGAGAAACAACTGAATAGCAATCACACTTTTGAAAAAATAAATTATTGATAATTTCAGAACAGAAACAAAGTAGCATATTTTTGAAATGATTGATACAATAAAGACGTTAAAATTTGAAGAAACGTCTGATTTATCTTTTGTGCAATAATTTTCACTCCCTTATGCGAAATTAATAATTGTTCTTTCACGTTACTCGTGTGCAGGCCAAATATTAGACATCTGTAAATTGATCTAATATTGGTTGTACTATAAATCCCGGGACTTAAAGTATTTATGAGTTGTAAGTTGCCAATGAGGAAGTTGTTTCATGTGTATATGAGAAATCCTGGAGGTTTACCGGGAAAAATGCGAATCAGTTGCAGAGTTTAATGTCGTCTAGCATGTTGTCTTGCTATGGTAGCTCAGTGTTTTAGAGCAACCGGACGGAGACTGGGAGATCCGTGATTCAAATCTCGCCTATGATTTTTTTGTTAACTTTAAGTCATATCGGACGATGAATGAAACGGGTGAAATGATGCTCATATGAGTCCGGGGTCCATGGAGCTAAGTTACCTGACATTCATCTATCAGGATAACAGAAAACTGCCCGTATCGGTAGCGTAGATGGTAGCGTGTCTGCCTCACGTTCAAGAGGTCCTGATTTCGTATCTCGGTCTGGGTGAGTTACCTGGATAAGGTTTTTTCCGGTTTTTTCCCTTATCCTGAAAGACGAATGTTGGGTAACTATAAGCTCTATGGACCCTGGTCTCATTTGAGCATCGTTTCGTCCATTTCATGCTTCGTCCGATATGACTTAACATTGGAGGACTTAAATTACAAAAAAGAGAGAAAACCCCGGAGAAAACCTTATCCAGATAAGACATCCTGACCGATTTTCTAACTTGGGACCTCTTGAGCGTGAGGCAGATATGCTACCACCACGCTACCGAGGCGGGCGGTTTCCTCTTATCCTGATAGATGAATGTCAGGTAACCTATGACATTGACATTTACAGTCTAACTCTACCTTCTCCTTTATTATTTATAAAAAATAATCATACAAAATTAGGTGATGCTCCTCATACTCAAATGCGATATTTCCACTTACAGTTATCTTTCTAAACATTACTCTATTGGAATGAAGGGACCTCAAAACCTGTATTTTAAGTGACATGTTGCTATCGAAGGTTTTGAAGGACTGGAGTTGTGGCTTGGTTATGCTGCAGAGAAGGTAAAAAATGTCAGATAAAACAAAAGTAACTGTGGCAAAAGAATGTAAAAATGTATTAAATAATGAAAACAAAACAAACTTTAATTAAAGAAAGATAAAGAGAAAAGGGAGGCGTATAATAAACATGCAGGTAATAAATATTATATAAGAATATTATGTATGTAGGTAGAAGTGAATTTTATAAAGGTTAAAATTTGCAGAGGATGTTAACAGAGGGAGATACTTAAGAAGGGGACCACAGGGTAGCTGGGGAAAGCTCATCTCAGGGAATACGCTAAATAAGTGACACAGGGGTGAAGAGAAATAGTGGCTGGAGTGAGGGAGATAGGTAATATTAGAAGGAGAATAGTTAGAATTCCCGAAGTAGTAAAGCTTTGCAGGCTATTTATTATCAAAGTTTCATATTAACTGTTTTGAATGGGAGATGTAGCTTTATGAATAGTTTTTGTGCGAATATTTAAGATGAAATTATATTTTCCCCGTTCCATGACTTGTCTTTGTATTTGTAAGTTTTGTTTTCGGTGTGACTCGTACCTTTGCCTGAATGTTGCAGTAGATTAGGACGCGATACAAAATGAACATCAGATACAAATCTTTCTTATAGAATCGAGTAATAAATTATGAATAACATAATTGTTTGGAACAACAGATATAACTTCTTAAAGTTGTAAACTAATAGAATTATAATGTAGCCTTCCCTAGTACAGCGACACTCAATAACTCCGATTCTATACAACGTTACTGGAACCTATACTGTATTAACGTAAGTAAACTACTAACCACGATACCAGGGACATTTCGGTCAGTGAAATGAGACACATGGACCACAAAGGAATAGTGTAGGAATTAAAATTACATCCGAACTGCAAGTTTAAAAACAAGTACTGGCTGCATTGGCAGAATCATGTACAGCGAATGAATCACAATATACAATTTTAGGATCGTCCAACAAAAATATTCATCAGTAATTTTAGTTAATTGATGGAAATTAATCATTTCTCCACACTAGCCGGGGAAATATACGAGTCATGTCAGGAAGGCATGTTGGCCATGGTAGCTCAAAGGTTAAGAGCGACTGGACGGAAACCAGGAGATCCGTGGTTCAAATCCCGGCCATGGCATTGAATTTTTCATGTTGACTCTATCCATTCATCAGTAATGTTTCGTTGAAACATTCTTAACCGTCGAAGTCAGCCTCGAACAAATGAATGTACGAGGATTGGCCGATAAGTCCTGGGACTCACAGAGATGGAGTCACTGGGCCAGTTTGACGGATAGCATCATATAGTTTAACTCTAGACTAGCTGTGTCCATAATTACAGGTCAATAGCTTGTTTAGTATTTGAATGAGAGCATTTTAAACAAGACAAGTTGGAGGTTTCACAAAAATGGAGCATTTGAAAAAAAAAGAGCTGTGAGTAAATATTTCCAAATGAAAGGATTAACGCCCAAAGAAATCAAGGAGGAAATGAACATGTTGGCGCGAAGTCTACACGAAAGTACAAAGACTCCGGCCTCTATCAGCCGGGAGCGATTGAAATCTCCTGGGTGCTTTCCTTTGGACAATACCTTGAGTCTAAAAAATTCCCCCCCCCCCCCCGCCATCGACATCAACGTCAAGACGATTGGAAGCGGATACCCACATACGCGCGTCAACCCCGTAGGGAAGACTATCGAATAACCTCGGTGGGGTTGCCTGGTAATCTAGCACACCTTCCATTAGCTCTGCAGGCTAGTACCAGGGACTTTTAATGCAACCCTCTGCCCCCTCCGGGCTACCGAAGCCTGGCCGGACGTACCCGATCTCCCGTGGATGTCGGGAACACATTGCCCTCTCGAGTCCAACCCAATCCGAACAACTCCCATTCAGGGATGGGCTCGAATGTTCGGCCCAAGGTTCCTCTAGAGGTACCACGATTGCTAAGTGTCCGCAGCGCCCGCGCCATGGCAGCTGAAGGAGAGGGATCCCCTCCCCTACGGGGGAAGGAAATGGGCAGTACATTAAAAGATTCTAATCCTTCAAATACAATTATTAAACGAAGTTGCAGAGTTTAAAATGGAACTTATGAGCACTGGACGCCATGTGGAAGTCATAACTCCAGAGCGCTTTGAAAAAATTCTTCCTTTAGTACTGGAAGATCTCAGATTGAAGTTGTTTGAGAGAGCAGAGGCTGTAAGTTTACCAAAATAACGTGCAGGTAATATTTAAGTAATGTTTTTGCCTTTAACATGGTTCGTACAAGATGAGTGCAGCATTTGTTGACACCCGATTAAAAGTTGGAAAGAAAGACTATCTATTGTAAGAACTCCAGTGAATTTCTGAGACTGCTTATTACCATGGATGAAACTTGGATATATCACTACACTCCAGAAAGTAAATCACAGTCAAAACAGTGGATTGTGCCAAGTGAACCTACTCCAAAGAAAGATAGTCAATTTTGTCAGCTTTCAAGGTTATGGCGAGTGTTTTCTGGGATACACAGGGATGTTTTTTGTTTCATGGCCTTTAACTCCAATGGTCATATCGGCGGCCGTTCTCCTTTGGAACATATCGAAGGTGTTAACTCGTATTTGTTGGGTTTTAATCATTAGATCACGCACACATTCGCACTCTCATTCATACTTCCAGACTCTGGGGGAGATGAGGAATTATCTTGGTCGGCGAAAATCCCTACCCCCACCGGAATCGAACCCGGGAGACAGGGAATTATTTTTATTGATTACTTGAAAAAGGGTAAAAGTATCACTGGTGACAACTACGCAAGCTTACTGCAACGTTTGAGTGATGAAGTGAAAAGAAAAGTACCTCATTTGGCAAAGGTAAAAAGTTTGTTTCTTCACGGCAATGCTCGTTCAGTCATTACAATGGGATAAATGTAACAATTAAAGTTCCAGTTGCTTGAACATCCACCCTATTTGCCAGATCTAGCACCCAGTGACTACCACTTGTTCCTGAACCTCAAAATGTTCTTAAAGAATGAAGATTTCACAGCCAAGAGGAGGTCATTGATGGAGACAGAACTAAATTGAGGACCATGATAAATCGTACTACAGAGATGGATTAATTAAGATAGAAAACCGATATGACAGCTGGAGATTAAGTTGAGATATAAAGAAAGGAAATAAATGTTTTTATTTTATTGTGAGAACCTACCCTCGTATGATGTAGAAATTTTACTTCTTAATTATTATGTGTCCTCCAACTCAATGCTAATTCTTTCAATCATGAACGCTTTCACAATCATTTTTTCGTGAAGAAAATAGGCATATATTACAGCTGGAAAATAAATGTAATACAACATAGCATAAAAAGTTAGCGATTCCAAGATATCTTCTTCCAATTCTAACGTTCACAAAGTTAACTTCACGTTGCTCTGGGGTAGCGAGTGAACTCTGATGTATCTTTCTGAGAATTCACGGGAAATATCATGAAATGCAAAGCGATCCAGACCATTGTAATATGTAATTGTTTCATGGCTGTTGTTTATTTAACTGGAATAACTGCATACACGTGACACTATTCAACTCACATTGTCCGACAGGAGATAAGAGCAGCTAGGCAAATATAGATTATTTAGCTTACTGTCACAAAGAGAGAATCAGCAAACTTCAAGCAAATTGCCCTGGAACTTTATACATCGCTAGGGTTGGCTTCCCCTCATCGCTACATAATTTCATAAAAATTATTAGTAAGTGAAGGGTAAAAAAGCTTGTTAATAATTATTTAACACCATTTTTGTGAGTTTCTTGATCATAGTAAATAGTACGTACAGAAATGTTGTATTCCAAACAGAAATTTACCGAGGTTTCACCGGAAATAGTCTGTTTAACTCATGTGCACGTCGGCCACTGCCTTTGACGAACCCTTATAATCGTTTTAGAACACAGACCCTCCTTCTCCCAGACCTTTCTGCAAGGCTGCCACCTTTCTCGATACGTCATTGGTACCATACGATGTTTCGTCTAAATAAATTATGTTATGTCCATTACTGCGAAACTTCCTTAGTTTTTACACACACACACACACACACACACACACACACACACACACACACACACACACACACACACACACACACACACACACACACACTCCTTTAGGAGATCGCGCAAAGTGCAGTGCCCATGAGGGGAATCACAAATTTCTTGTAAATGTGCAACCAATTCGTCTAAGGTGGGAGCTCTCCCCTTTGCATGGAATCTATAAATTTATCGACGAATTAAATCGTAAGTGAAATTATCTACTTTAGAGAAACGTTTCCTTTAGTTCTCACACTTTATCGGCGTCTTTGTTATTCCTTTCGTCACAATATTTCTTACTGTATTTCTGTGAATACCCAGAATTTATCATCAGGTTCATTGCATGACCCCTTACCAAGATTATTTGTCAGCACACATTTATATGTGTTCAAAACAAGCGCTAGAATTTGTTTAGAAAGAGTTCCCGTTATAGCTTTGTTTTTTTGAGGCTTCTCCAGTAATATAACTCGGTCCAATATTCACACTATTGTCGTCACTTTATTTTCACTTGACTCAAAGTAATCTACTACTTCATTTGCATTTACCACTGCATTTTCCTCCCACGGTCTCCACATCATGACACACAACGAATTTCTGCACGTAATGAAACAGATCAACTGGAAGTTGGAACTTTGGTAACTGACACTCCACGTGGAGTAAACATGCGACTGTCACTTCGAGAAAATCGGGGTTGCTATTGGTCCTCAACGACAGTGTTCCATTTCTGAAGTGTGGAGATAGATTTATGACGGTCATTAGTGGGCGGGAGGGTAGTTTACTTTGAGGGGCCTACTGCACTGGCGTTCACTAGACAGACTTTACACGTTGTAGGGTCTCTCGAAATGTTGTGTGTGAGTGTGGGGGGGGGGGAGCATAAGTCAAAGACAAAAATTCGGTAGGTCTGGGGTTTCATCTACCCATTCTGACTTAAGGTTTTTGATATCTTACCCCAGTCTATAGGCGCGTGCTAAGTTGGCTTCTTCTGTCAACGTTTTCGTCTCATTCTTTTCTAATATCCCTTTCGTTCTGAACCTTCAAATTTCTAGGTCTCCTAGCCTATGTTGGTGCCAGATATTTGGCGCAGATGCTTCCTTCAGGAAGAAGGTACTGTTCAAGATCCCTAGAGGGCTGCTTAGTCCACGGATGGTTCATCATTCAGCACCAACGAGGGAAGTGCCCTTCTCTGGCTTCTTCATTTCTTCAATTACGACTAGGAACATATGTGTGTAGATTATTAAAATGTTGGTATTGATAGTTTTAAGGCATCTACTGCTTCTGAGAGGGAACTAAATGGGAATACTAAAAGAAGAGAATAGGAAATACGAATAATATTCTGATATTCCTTCGATTTCAATGAATATTAATATTGGGAAGGTCTTTTAACAGACGTTCGGAATATCTCTAGAATTTCATAACATTTCAACTCTTGCGAGAGAGGGAAGGGTTTCCAAAGTTAGAACTTCGCTTAGCATATTTAACTCAGAAACTATTCATGCTTAAAGTTTTCTTTTTGATGCTTTTAAAAATGCGTTACCCTTAGCACTGGACTGGGCAACTGCGAAGGAATAAGCATCCTTCCTATATGTTTGGTGTACATTATTTGCTGGTGATTCTATGTTACATAGAAGAATGAAATCCACTGAATTTTTGTTTTTACTACTGCTTACCTATAGCGGTACAAAGGCCACTTGACATCTACATACGAGGGTTGTTCAATAAAGAATGGTCACAACCTTTTTTGACAACGTACCTTTACTCATCCTCATAATTTTGATAGTCCTTCTCAAAATAGTCTCCCCTGTATGCGATACACTTGTCTTACCATTTCTGCTAGTCTTCAAAGACATGTTGGAAACCATTTTTGAGAGATCCTTCAAAGTCGCCTGCGCAGCCTTCACCACTGTTTCTGGTGATGGATAATGCCTCCCACAAAGGTGTTTATTCAAGTTAGGGAAAAAAAGGTCACATGGGGCTAATTCCGGACTATAGGGAGGGTGAGGGATGCACTTCACGCAACATTAGCAATATGCGGCCGCACATTATCGTGGTGCAGCATGCAGCCTGCTTCACGGAAGTGTGGTCTTTTGCGCCTGATATGGACTTGCAATGTTTTCAGGACATCTCTCTAGTATTGTCCAGTTACTGATGTGTGTGCAGGTACAACATGCTGATTAACCATTCAATGAATATCAAAGAATGAGATGACCATAACTTTTCCAGCAGAAGCAACTACTTTTGCTTTTTGGGGGGTTGGTGATTAAAGAGATTTCCACACTGAGCTTCGCTATTTGCTCTCAGGATCACAATGATGTAGCCAAGTTTCATCAGCAGTGATTACGTTTGAAAGAAATTCCGGATCTTCCCCTAACATCAACTTTAACTGCATGCAGACCTGAATGCGAATGTCCTTTTGTTCAGGAATCAACAGTCTTGGAACACATCACACACAAACAGGGCTAATGTGTAATGCTTCTGTCACCAACGTGTGGGTGGTACGCAATGAAATGATCAGTATATCAGAAAGTGATCTTAAGGTAATTCGTCGATCCTTTCTCACAATGGCAGCAGCAGTGTTGATTTTTTCTTCCGTGAGAGCAGTAACTGGAGCACCCGGTCCACATTCCTTTGAAATTGATTGTCTTCCCTCTTTAAACATTTTAAATCACCTTCGAGCTCTGCTGTAGGGAAGAACAGACTCTTCATAGGCCTCCTGTAACATTTTACAGGCCTCAAATGAAGATTTATTGAGACGAAAGCAGAATTTCAAAGCCGCATATTGTTCCTCGCGTGTTACTTCCATTGTAGTGATAGGCGATACTGAACATGTCTGAACTTGCCTGGTTCTCACAGGCGGGAACCAGGAGTACCAACAATGAAACTACTACGGAATGTTTGTTTCACATTAAGCTAACAGAATATGAGATTGAATATTAGTACGAAAAAATATGATCGCAAAAAATTGTAATCATTCTTTATTGAACAGCTCTCGTAGATCTATTGTGACTGTAAAGTATTCACAAGAGGCCATTGAACACAGGTCACAGAGACACGCAGTAGTCCCACCATCCCACGGCTGGTGTTTCCTACAGAGGTCGTGTTCGACCCGTTGACCAAGCGGCTCTATGATATAAACGGGCAATACTCATTTCTTGCAGCAAACATGCACGTCATGTGTCCGACAACATTTCACAATTCTTGAAGCTTAGAAGCATACCGGTAAATGAAAACGAACCGATGTGAAATATAAATAGAGAAAGCAAACCATGGTAGATAAAACACCACCCAACTAATTGCTTCCCGACCAGGGAAAGCTACGAAAATACAAGCCTAGTTCTAAGTATTAACGAGAATTATACCCGAGACTTTCTGTATGCGAGTCTCAGATATAACGCGGAGTCATTTCGCCGGGTTAGCTATTTTAAGCAAAACTACTTGATTGCACAAAAATTTGACACTCAATTTCCAATGGAAATACATTTAATTAGATGACCTGGGCTAAAAATAAAATTAGAAGAGATAACTGTATGTGCGTGTAGGTGTTAAGTGCCAATTTCAAACAAAATAATCGCACCTAAACCAAACTTGGTATATATGTTCAGTATCTTTTAATTAGTCAATACGATGGTCATCAAGAAAAATTTTCTGCCCTAAACTACGCTTTACGTGGAAAAGATTTAGTAGTTTTTAATTTTCTAAAAAGTGGTTGTAATGATTTTATGTGCTTTAATAAAATACACACATTTTGTGCAGTATAAATATCTCAATCTCTTATGCTTTAACAGTTATGGAAAACACACTTTGAATTAAGACTTCAGAGCCTGTTCCCAAAAAGTTTAAGATAGGCATTGAATTAGTTATAAAACTGTGACAAACATCTCATAATTTTGTTCAAATCGCTCAAGCCAATTTTGTAAATTCAAAATTACCGAAAAAATTCTCCATGTTAGTGGCAGTTTTGTACTGGAGTTGTTTCTTGAATAACTACGTGTAAGAGCCAAGAAAAAGTTGAACTTAAATATATCGTTTCTACTTAAACACTCATTTGTTAGTTATACCTTTCAGTCACAGACTTGTTCACAATAATATGTTTTATTTCATTTATTTTTTATTGTTTTCATAAAGGGGGTTTTGAAACACCTACTTACCATAAATTGAATTTTTGGGTGGAATACAATACTATTATACGCAATAAAATATTCCTAGAAGTGATACGATCTGAATACACCCAAAATATGTGGTTTACTCAGATTGATGCAGTGATTTATTATTAAGATAATAGTATACAAGGTAAGAAGTTCCAAAAGTGGAACTTGTAGAACTCTATGATTAATTCAAGCCTGACGAGTTATTACCTAACATAATGTGATCCATATAAACCTGAACCATTTCAATCGGCCATAATTTAAATTTGATAGCTCGTAGAAATTGGCTTTAATGATCATTCTAGGAGAATTGAAAACACTGACAATTGTTAAGAGTTGACAGTCTTAAATGTACAATTTTCTTTGATACGACTGTGGACACTGAATTTTATATGGGTACCTTCAATACATTCGTGGAGCAGCTGAATGATATAGAATTGAGAGAAAGTTATTTCCAGCAAGATGGAGCAATGTGTTACACATCTAATGACACTATGAAACTTGTAACCAGTTTCTTTGATAATCGAATAATCTCAAAAGGTCTGTGGCCCCCCCAGATCCCCTGACCCAACCTCACCAGATTTTTTGTTGTGGGGGTATCGAGTACAAGAATAGGCCACGGACAATTGATGTTCTCAAGGAATCCATTCGAACCGAAATAAGTAGCAATGGCGAGGATACTTTCCGTAAAACTTCAGAGAATATGGTGAGACGAGTGCAAACATGTAGAGATGCTGGTGGAGGACACTTCCAACATTTTCTCTGAGATGTAAATAGTACAACGTAATCTCCCAATTGTGTATTATATTCTCCCAAAGTTGCACGTGTGTCCTATTATTGGTTCAGAAGTTATGGCTTGTTGAAGTGGTTCAGGTTTATATGGATCGTAATGTATAATATTCTTATTCAAATAAATATGATTTTAGAAATTTGTTCAGCTCCTTAAGGCCATCAAATTCTAATAAAATAACTAATAGGGCATGTAAAAGATTGGCAGAATTTGTTTTTAAATTTTACTTATTCTTAACTCTTTACTGTCAGACATCCATTAGCGAGCTTATAAAGAAAGTTTCTGCATTCTGTAAACAATTATATTTGATGTACTTTCTGAATTAATGGATCATAAATTTATCATATTTAAATTGGATGTTTTTCTCAACCCCCGTTTAAAGTAATTGTTAAAGCTAGGTAGGTACCTGTATTTGAACCAAACACTCGCCCTGCAGTGCAAATGTTTCCACGTTACACGATTCTGCAGTGTAATACCCGAGCAATTAGATTACCAGCCGGCTAATTAAGGCATCTTTCTTAGCTGACACAAAAGATTTTGTTTCCTTCTGCACAACACCTGATCCTCATTGTTTTCCTTACCGGCGGACTCTTCTTCTTTTTTCTTTATGGTGAGATTTCAGCGTCTTGAAGCATTTCCTCTCAAAAACCTTCCGTTTTTCTTCTTGAGAAAGGAAAGGTATGGGCACCTCCCCCCCCCCCCCCCCCACCACCGCCATGTCGATTTAAAGGGAAAAAATGCTGACAATGAAAAGGTGCAAATTCTATTTTACCCTCTTTCACTGGTTTTATTCTACACTAGCCGCCTTAGCAGCTTTGCGTCCGTGAATTTTCAAGATTTGAAAAGTATTCCTGAAGCCGGCTCACGATTGGATATAAGAGCCGCCAAACGGAAGGCACTTCTCTATAGGATTCACTCTCTGTAAAATGTAGGGGAAGTGTTGCATTACACCTAAAACTTCCAACCTAGAGACATTTTATAGGGTAAACTGACATCAAAAAGCTGAGATGTAAAGAATAAGTTCTATAAATAATGGTTCTTTTAAATATTTTGATCTCCCTTCGTATACATTCGTGAAATGTATATCCCCACTTTAATGCAATTTGTAATATAACTTTTTTTCAATATTAATACTTTTCTCAAATTGCTAGTTATTATTCGTCCTTTATCCATGCAAGGCCGCGCCGTGGCTCAGTGGTTAGACCGCTTGGCTCTCACCAAGGCGGCCCGGGTTCGATCCCAGGCGACCGCAAAGTGAGATTTGTAGTGGACAACACGGCGCTGGGGCGAGTTTTCTCCGGGATCTCCGGTTTCCCCCGCCATCTCATTCCACCGGTGCTCCATCTTCATCTCATATAAGTGTCATCGCCTGCGGTGCCGTATGTAGTAAAAGCGGGCGTTAAACACTACATATTTTATCCATGCACCTTAGATATAGAACGGAAATTAGAGCTATCGAAGAGCGACCAGTTCTTAAAGAGTTTTAAGAGTTTTAAGTATTTTAATTGCACCTACAAAGAAATAATAAGGCAACTTTTACAAAAATTTATCTCAATCAAAATTAAGTAGATGGATGAGAAGCTTTTGTAAGAATACTTTGTAGAAGGGGAGAAGAAGGTATGTGAGTTCATCATGTAGATATTATTTTCTCGTCAGGTTACAAAGAACCTGGAATTTAAAGATAACATTGGTTTCATTCATTGCTCGGATGCTGGGAGTTCGTGGTTTGATTCCTTGGTTTGAATGTCACATGTGAAGTCTCAGAGTGACCTTCAATCCAAGTTAAAAACCACAGATCCTCTCATCCTAAACCGTCCTTACCTTACCAGAGGAGGAAACTGCTTCTCTTTCTGGATACCTCTACCTCAAAAGTCACTCTTGGCATCACCTGGTGGAATAATGTAAAAGACAACGACAAGGGAAATTTTGCTGAAAAATAGGTAGCGGAATATAATACAATAGAGTTTTGGCCACTCAGTCTCGCCTTAGACAGGGGTAATTATACTAATTGTCAGGCGATTCTCATTTCAGGACAAAATTACTCGATATCAGGAACATTCTGAAATGTTTGCTTTCCTCGTATAAATGAAACAGCCAGTTTAAACGTAATTGCTGTTTTATTTTGCAAGCGAAGAGATTCAAGAAGCCTTTAAAACTGTTTACCTGCACACGAGCTAATTATGTAATGTATCTATGTAGTCATTATTGAACAATTTCCATTTTAACTCTTCCATGTTTGTTTTGACTTCTGTTTCTCTCTCTTTTTTTCCTGCAGAGTAACGCATTATAATCTGCTTCAATTAATTTAACAGTATACGCCAGTGCACTTCCACCTGAATATTCACGTAGCATGGCATGGCCCATTAAATGACAGGAAACATGTAAACAAACACAGGAGGCCTAGATTCGCGTTACTGCGGAAACCAGCCGGAACATATGCACAATAAATTAACAGCGTTTTTACTCCCGCACCCCTCCTCCATTTAAAATCCCGTTGCAACACGGGATCATTTTAACGCATACAAAATCTGTCCCTGATTAAATGACGTAATTATATGTACCATGTTATCAGCGAAACTGCAACATGGCTGTCTCAGGAATAGTTCGTCAACTGTTTATTTCCTGTACTCACGCTCTTTTGTTTTATTATGGCTCCGACAGCGCAACAAAGTAATATTTTAGTGCTGTTAGTGAAATAGTACACGCTTTCGGCTTGAAGATCCATAAATTTTGACATTATCGAGGCGATAAATTTAACCTTAAAAACGGTAATGAATTCTGTAATGAAATAACAGCGCTTTTTATTAGAGAATCCTTCACCTAGGTAGATCAACTATAGCAGCAAAAGCAGAAAGTGAATTTTTATAAAAATTCTGTCTCTGTTGCTGCGGCTCCATACAGTATAACTCCAACATAAATTCTGATGTATTGCACTCGCATAACCTTCTCTACTCGCTCTTCTCCAAAGTATTCTTAGAAATGATTATTCCTGTGAATCCAGGAAACAATTTCTTGAAGTGTTTTCATTTTAAACTTTTTTTTTGCAGTTATAGTGGAATAGAGGTGTGCTTAAGTGATAGCCAAAGGTGGTGTAGATGGTAGAGTGTCCTGGTGAGCAGTACAAACTTAAACGAGTGTATAATTAAAGTGAATTATGTTTTCAGCATGTTTTCATGCTGGTTTAAAGCGAACAAATTATCTGTGAATCTAGACAAAACAAAAGTGGTCAAATTTATAACCTGTCGTACATCACATACTCAAATAGAAATCTGGATTAATGATATGTTATTAGAAGAAATTGACAGCATATAATTCCTGGGCCTTCAAGTGGACAGATGTTTAGATTGGAAAGCTCACATAAATCATATCTTACCTAAACTCAGCTCTGCCTGTTATGCTATCCGAGAGCTGGTTAATGTGAGTTCTATTGACACACTTAAATTAGTATATTATGCATACTTTAACTCTATTATGGAATACGGAATATTATTTTTGGGCAACTGGTGGGAAAGTAAAACAATATTTCTTATGCAAAAGAGGGTTATAAGAATCATTACTAACACCCACACCAGATGCTCCTGTAAAGATCATTTTAGAGGATTGAAGATATTAACGTTTCCTTGCATGTATATATTCTATATCCTAAAATTCGTTGTATGCAATCGTACCTTATTTGCAACAAATAATGTAATTCGCAGATTAAACATTATCCCAGTGCTAAACTTTCTTGCTTTCAGAAAGCTGTGTATTATGAAACTATCAAAATATTTGATGCACTTCCTAATATTCTTAAAGAAAATTTTGATAGTTTCGGTGCTTTTAAAAAGGCTGTTAGAGAGTACCTTTGCTCAAAAACTTTTTATTCTGTAGAAGATTATCTGAATGACAAATTATGCTGATAATGCTTCTGTAGCTCTGTAAGTAGTATCTAACTGTTCCAATGAAAAATCATTACCAATAAATCCTTGATGCATGTTGAAAAGTTATTTTAATGTGTATGTATATGTATATCTAAGGTTGAGACGTACTGACATATGTCAAGTGAAAGCTGAATTATAAAGTGTTTGATTTTGTATCATATATAATTATTCCTGCTCTGTTTTCCGTTTTGTTGTTCATATTGCCTGTATATAATAATATATATCTTATGTTAACTTTTGTGTGTTGCTATGCTATTAATCTTTATACCTCTGGACATGTTCAATGTTGAGTCTTTTTTGGCTACAAGTGAACCTACTGAACGCAAATTAATCTAATCTAATCTAATCTGCCTCACGTTCAAGAAGTCCTGAGTTTGAATCTCGGTTAGAGTGAGTTACCTGGATAAGGTTTCTTCGTGGTTTTCCCTTAACCTGATAGAGGAATGTGGGGTAACTCTAGGCTCCATGGACCCCGGACTCATTTGTGCATCACTTCACCCATTTCATTCATCGTCCGATATGACTTAACGTTGGAGGACGTAAATTAAAAAAATTAAAAAGAATAAGAATTAAAATATAAATTGGTGTTTCCTATGATAGATTTAAAAATCCGTTTTCTGTGCACAAGGGAAAACATAGAAAAACAGGTTTCCATATTAATTACTCTAGTGAAAACATAATTACTTGAAATACACACAGGACAAGTCAGAGTTGAAGTTAATCAAGGCGCTGAATTATGAGATATAGTCTTCAGTATGCATATTGTTGCATTATAGATTGTAAACCAAGATGATTTTAGACGACAAGTTGTGGATGGAGCTGTGTATACTTAAAGGGGGTTTACCGTAAGGGTTTACAATCTACTTTGCAACTGGGAGCGTAGCTGAATGGATGGGGGGTCCGATGGTAGAGGTAAATGATAAAGGGAATTTGTAGTCAGGTTACAGATAGATAGAAATAGGACACCTTTCTACGAAATTCCAGTTTACGATAACATCATAATTTCCTACAGTACAAGTCAAAACCCGAAGTCTTGAAGAGATTTAGGGTGGATTGGTGTTGATAGCTACATTAGTACATTAGGACCCAGTCGGGCTTACCTTCGAGGAAATGTCGGTGCGTGGTGAAGTGAAGATTTGACTTAGCCTGCGGCCGCAACAATACACTTTAGACACCCGCGCGTCCGGATAATCACCGCTATAAGTATTCACGACCAAGCCCAAGAATAGGGGGCCAACACACTTTGAACCTAGGGACTTTTTCCCTTTGATCAGCATTAGAATGATCAGCTTCTGGAATATTCCATCCGCCATGTTGGTTTAAGTCCAATGACCTGCTGATCATCCATTACCAACTACCGGGTTCAACGTCTAGAGTTGCTGCGTTCGGCATTCTTACTTGGTTAACCTCCGAAAATAGGCAAATTACGGGTTTGAGGCGGTCGTTGCCCGTTAGGAACCTGGTTGAGTCCTCCAAGCACTCAACACCTCATAAAGTAAGGAAGGTGATGGGTGAGGGTTACGGATAGGGGAGGTTTCCTGGGCAGGTAGGGGTTTTCCTCGGGGTTCGCTCTGCATGGACTCTCTTCTTTGTTCCAGGTGTGAGATATGTACTGACTGGATGTGGTATGATTAGCGAAGAAAACACCCCGACTGTTACGTGATCGATTTATTCACTACTGTAATTAGATACCTCACTCGCCACCTGGAAAGTCGCTGTTTGCAGACTCGTGTGTTGTGTTTGGCAGTAACGATAGAGTTCTTTACACGTGTAATGTATTCAGTGTATTCCTACCGAAATGGTATGTATGACGTGGTTCCACTACGCCCCGACCGAGATAGGGAGTGTCTCAGCTATCAAAATCACGGATCCACTATCTCCTGGATTTCCCCCTCTATCGTTACATTTTGAATTTTTGTGTAAATCACGTGTGTAAGTTCTAAACTGTAATTGGTTGGTTTCAATTTTTAGTTTTAACCATCGTACGAATTTTGTATGTGCGCATGATCGTTGATAGAGAGTTTCCCACAGCGTCCACTTATTTAATTCCGAAGCACGTACACTGCGAAAGTTTAAGATTTCGGATAATCTACGACTCTATTGTATCGATTACGTATGTATTGGCATGAAAGAGAAGACAGGGCTGCAGACCGACCCTCCACATGGTTCGGAGGCATTGTTCCTAGAGGTGGACCTGTTATGAAGAAAGCCAACCGACCATGTGTTCTCAACCTTGAGGGATCTCATATTTCTGTTTCTCCGTTCATCTACATTTCTAGTCCATCATACACTTCTTATATATATATATATAATGTGTTTTTCTGTAATAGCTATGTATTTCCTTTCGATGCAAAATAGTAAGTATAGATATCTATGCTAACCTAATATTATTTTGATATAACATATATTAAGTGACTTTATGTTTAAGACCAAGGGGAACCGTTACAGGATTTGTCGTCTAGTTCTCCACTATGAGGTTTCTACATCTTTACTTCCACAAATTAATAACTTTCAATTGTATTACAAAATATCATGCTATTCAAATTTCAAATAAATTCCTAAAATAAAGCAAGTTCTTTACTTCGCCAAAGCATACGCGACAATATAATGATAACTATAAAATAATGGAATCAAATTTCAATATACAAATATACTTAAATCGCAATAAATTATGAAAAAGCGTTTTATATGCAGATATTTAAATTTGTATATTAGTCACGACATGAAAGTGCAGCTTCCTATGATATAAACTATATTGCCAAACAGTGCTCTATGAACACCAGTACTGAGAAATCACGTTTGTAAATGCAGGGAAAGATTGAATTAAACGTAAAATAAATGAGCAAGCGACAAATTTTTCATTTAATTTAGACATATCAGTCAGATATCTATGAAAATAAAGAATTTTCACATTAAAGTAAATGAATGATGGAAGTATGTGGATGAAATTAAAACTTATCAGCATACCGAGCGAATGACTGCTTTCCGAAATTGGTCAGAGGCCATAAGGACATTATAAGAAACTACCAGAGCATTATGGCGGAAGCAACAGCACTTTTTGTGGGGTTAAGAAAATAGAATTAATCAAATACAAAACCTCAGAACTGTTCATAATGTATGTGTGTGTTCGAGGTGAAATTAAAATGGTAAATTACTTACTTCGTACGTAAGTTCCAAATTTTCCCAAGATGTGAGACATAAATTTTCAAAAAAGAAATCCCTCGTGCCTATCCATGCCTGACTTAATCCTAATTTAAGTCCTCCAACGTTACGTCATATTGGACAGTGAATGAAATGGGTGAAATGATGTTCTAATGACCCCAGGTTCCATAGAGCTTAGAGTTACTCGACATTCGTCTTTCAGGATAACGGAAAACCCCCAAAAAACGTCTTATCCAGGTAACTCACCCTGACAGAGATTCAAACTGGGGACCTCTTGAAATAGCCCGCCTCGGTAGCGTGGTGGTAGAGTGTGGGCCTAACGTCCAAGAGGTCCCGAGTTTGAATCTCGGTCAGGGTGACTTACCTGGATAAGGTTTTTCAAGAGTTTTCCCTTATCCTGAAAGACGAATGTCGGGTAACTCTAAGCTCTATGGACCCTGGGCTCATTTGAGTATCATTTCACCCATTCCATTCATCGTCCGATATGACTTAACGTTGGAGGACGTAAAATTACAAAAAAGGACCTCCTAAATTTGAGACAAACAGGCTACCACCAACGCTACCAAGGCGGGCATCCTTGTGCAAAAACTATAGATTATCTAAAAAATGGCTCTCCTTTTATAAATTACCATGTTTAAGATGCTTGCACAAATGATGTGTAGGTATATGTTGAGTTTTTTGGGCATACTCTCTGAAGTTTTCTTCTTATTCCTCTTTCCCTTCTTACTTAACGAAGTAGGGGGCTCCCGTCAGTCTACCTTCTGCATTCCTTCCGGTTCCCCATCATTCTCCTCATTTTCCCTACCTGAAGTTCTCTTACTGGCTTAACTCGCAAACTAAGAAATAGAGACGTTTTACTGCACAAAAGACGTAGATTTGGTCAAGACACACAAACACTTATTTTTTCTTTTCTAAATTTAATACAATTCTAAGATATTCTTATTATTCGCTTATGGTTTCAAATATTTATCCTTATCTCAAATAAGACGTCTTTTTGCCATAAAAAGTAAACAAGAGTTCCAAAATTATTACTTACCAGCTGCTAAAATATTTGCATAAATAAGACGTAGGTCCATAGAACTTAAGCAAACTCTATAGGTCAGTAATACTGACAGTATCGAGTGATTGTGTGCGGACTGAGATATACATTCGAACTTTATGATATCAGTTTGGCAGTACTGTCATTACGTTAACAATGTACGTCATTAGTGACTACCTCATGGAGCAGCAGTGTTTATCCAGCTGCTCATACGGAGTCTGATATGACCGGTAGTGTGTAAATATAGCAATTTTATTAGTTTGGCCGCATCAAAAAGGCAATACATGATACAATATTTGAAGAGTCCAGTTGGGGAATTCAAATAAATATTTGATTGCGATTTAATGAAATTATATTCACCCCACAACATGTCAACAACATATGAATGACCACTCAAGGATATCCGCAGGCTCTGTTGAACACGACAGTATAAGTAAGTGTTTTTCAAGCACTGCGGTTTGTAAATAACACTCCAAAGGAATCTATTTTGGCATTAAATAAGTGGATAAATATACATCACAATATCCTCTCATCATTTATTGCAAATATCTACCTACTTCTATGTGCACAGACATAAAACAATGCTTTACTGGTTTTCTTATTTACAATGCATACAACCGTTACAGCAAAACAATTTAATCCTTCTGAGTTCATTCCAACTCTAAGCTATCTTGATGAATAGGTAAGACCTCTTAATAAATATAATTTCACCAGATTAAATTACGGAAGCTGTATGAACATTGCATAATGTTAGTTTCTACAATTCGCTGAGTCGTATTTCTGCCAACAAGGTATACTTTTCTGTTTTTTTATCCATCTTTATGTTGAACATTGTAATTGATTAACCACTAACTATTGGTAAACATTGTTTTAAATCCATTTTGATGCATGTTGAACAAGGACCTCACTCATACTAAGCAAGGTCCTCACTCATACTGAGCAAGGACCTCACTCACAGTGAACGAGGACCACATTCATACTAAACGAGGACCTCATTCATACTAAACAAGGACCTCACTCATACTGAACGAGGACGTCACTCATGATGAACAAGGAGCTCACTCATACTGAACGAGGGCCTCACTCATACTGAACGAGGACCTCACTCATACTGAACGAGGACCTCACTCATGCTGAACGAGGACCTCACTCATGCTGAACGAGGACCTCACTCATACTGAACAAGTACCTCACTCATACTGAACAAGGACCTCCCTCATACTGAGCAAGGAGCTTACTCATACTGAACAAGGACCTCACTCATACTGAGCAAGGACCTCACTCACAGTGAACGAGAACCACAATCATACTAAACGAGGACCTCACTCATACTAAACAAGGACCTCACTCATACTGAACGAGGATGTCACTCATGATGAACGAGGAGCTCACTCATAGTGAACGAGGAGCTCACTCATACTGAACGAGGACCTCACTCATACTGAACAAGGACCTCACTCATACTGAACAAGGACCTCACTCATACTGAACAAGGACCTCACTCACAGTGAACGAGGACCACATTCATACTAAACGAGGACCTCATTCATACTAAACAAGGACCTCACTCATACTGAACGAGGACGTCACTCATGATGAACGAGGACCTCACTCATAGTGAACAAGGAGCTCACTCATACTGAACGAGGACCTTACTCATACTGAACTAGGACCTCACTCATACTGAACGAGGACGTCACTCATGATGAACAAGGACCTTACTCATGATGAACAAGGACCTTACTCATAGTGAACAAGGACCTCACTCATAGTGAACGAGGACCTCACTCATAGTGAACCGAATCTCGGTCAGGGTGAGTTACCTGGATAAGGTTTTTTCCGGGGTTTTCCGTTATCCTGATCGATGTCGGGTAGCTCTGAGCTCTGTGGACCCTGAGCTCATTTGCGAACCATTTCACCCATTCCATTCATCGTCCGATATGACTTAACGTTGGAGGACGTAAATTAAAAAGAAGCTCATAGTGAACAAGGACCTCACTCTAGTGAACGAGGACCTCAGTCATAGTGAACAGGGACCTGTCACGCTGAACAAGGACTTAAGTTATACTGCACAAGGACCTCAGTCATATTGAACAAGGACTCCACCCATACTGAACAAGGACTCACTCATAGTGAACGAGGACCTCAGTCATACCGAACGAGGACCCCACTCATACTGAACAAGGGCCCTCTTCATACTGTACGAGGACCTCAGTCATAGTGAACGAGGAAGTCAGTCATAATGAACAAGGCCCCATTCATACTGAACGAGGACCTCATTCATACTGAACGAGGACCTCACTCATAGTGAACGATGACCTCATTCACCTCATTCATACTGAACAAGGACCTCACCCATAATGAACGAGGGCCTCACTCATACTGGGCAAGGACCTCAATCATACTAAACGGAAATGTGTATTTTCTCTGTTACTGATGTACATGTTGTTGACAGTAATGTTGACAGTATTTATATTGATCCTTAAGGTCAGGTTTAGAGTTATCCGACAATGTATTCTCAGGATAAGCGAAAATCTCAGGTGTTTGCCCGAACCGATATTCGAACTCGGGGCCTGTTAAATTTGAGGCAGACATCACAAAATCCGGTAGGTGATTATTTATTCCTTTTAAATATACAACGAAATGACTAAAGATAGAGCAGAAGTTGATCCATGCAAACGAGGACAAAGTTTAGTAAGAGTGAATTGAAAAAAGCACGTGAGTGTAAAAAAGCTACAATATGAAATGTTACGCCTTTGGGCTCTAGAGAACAAGAAAGCCGGTTTAATTCCTGAGGCAGTGTAAGATTCAAGCCAAGAGGCTGATAAAACAAAAGAAGCTGTCACCGCGCTACATAAGGAAAAAGCCGGGGATGGGGCAAAGCCACCTGGTAATCGTATTATACACCCCCTCAATGTAAAGCAAGCTCCCAGCTAACCTTCCCTTTGTTGCCTTTCCGGCCGGCTTTGAATCACAAGTGGCAACAAAAAACGTTGACTCTGTGTCGTTGTTGTTTGGTTTCCTACATAGCAAAAACTCTGCATTAGTGTAAACCTCTTCTAATTGGACACCTTCATTCACTTACCTAGAACATCGGGTACGTAGAACTCTTTCTTCCGGGAACGGATTCAAAGGTACATTTTCTATTTTCTCTTAAATTTATCTATAGTAAATAGATAAAATGACGTATGCCAACAAATTGACATCGAGGTTTCGTGGAAATGCCTGTTTTGAGACTCACTTTTTAAAAGCATGTCCTAGTCAGCAATTTCTTCAAATATTCTTGCTCTAAGTACTTTTAAAAACGTTTAATGTTTTATATACTTTATATTAAATCGAAATAAACGTTTTTATAAAATAGTTTTTACAGAATTATATATAACAAATACACTTTTATATATTCTCTACACCCCTCTCTATAGCGATCTACGTATTCTACAACGCTGCAAGAAACTACAACTTATTTCTACGATGCACTTATGTTTTAATAATTAAAATCCTCTATCAAATTATGTCAACTGAATATTGGAAAGAAAAAAATCGTTGGACATAATGCAATGAATCTAAAGATATTATATGTGAAGTTAGGATGCAAAAATCAGTACCATATCTGGGATTTGAAACCAAGATCTTGTGGTCTCCATCCGGCTGCTGTTAACTACTGAGCTACCATGACCAGCATGCCAGCTGACATTAGGTTCTCCAACTATTCATGATTTTCCAAGTAAACCACTAGGAGTTCTCATAAACACATGAGACATCTACCTTAATGGCGACTTACTATGCTGTAAGTTAAGTCCGATCCATATAAATCTGAACCATTTCAATAAGCCATAACTTTTGAGCCAATAATTGATGAAACTTTGGGAGAATATAATACAATTGGGAGATTGCATTACACTATTTACATCTCAGAGAAAATGTTGGAAGTGTCTTTCACCAGCATCTATGCATGTTTACACTTGTCTCACCATATTCTCTGAAGATTTACGGAGAGCATCCTCGCCAATGTTACTTATTTCGATTCGAATGGATTTATTGAAAACATCAATTGTCCGTGGCCTATTCTTGTACACTGTATTTTTAGATACCCCCACAAGAAAAAAAATCCAGAGGTTAGGTAAAGGGATCTGGGGGCCACAGACCTTTTGAGATCATTCGATTATCAAAGAAACTGGTTACAAGTTGGTGTCATTAGATGTATGACACATTGTTCAATCTTTCCTGTAATAACCTTCTCTCAATTGAATATCATCTCCATAAAACTTCAGGGAATATGGTGAGACGAGTGCAAACATGTATAGATGCTGTGGAGGACACTTGGAACATTTTCTCTGAGATATAAATAGTGTAATGTAATCTGCCAATTGTTTGTTATATTTTCCCAAATTTGCACCTATTTCCTATTATTGGTTCAAAAGTTATTACCTATTGTTCACGCTTATATGGTTCACAATATACTTTAGGGCCCTGGTTTTATAGTTTAGACCACTATTAGGTCAATCTGGGTCAATTAAATCAAATTTTATTGGTGTCAAAATAAAACGCATATTTTTAATTTTCTGTCACAGAATCCAGTGTCTCCTTTATTCGGAATGGTTTTTCTATAACAATTTCCTAAGTATCATTTATTAATATTTTGAATTTTCGAATACCAATTTTCGATTACGATACTTTTTTGAAGCGGGAAGTTGCAATTTGTTTTCTTTCTTAGAAGTGCATAGAGCGTGTAATTTCGAACAACGCTCTTTTCTAGAAGAGTGAGCTTAGAAAATGATATGAATGGTTATGAATTGTATCTCTCCTGTGTGGAAAACAACTGTTATATGCATGTTTTCAGAGCCGTATGGATAACAAAAGGCGGTGACATTTACGATATTTAGTAATGAAGGCTGTGGTTTGTAAGAATACTCGGAAACCACGCTGCAGTGTGTTCCAGTAATTAAATGGAACATCGTCACAAGATAATCATTAAATATGAGCCTCTCCTACTGCAACCCTCTGCCCCACTAACTGAAAGCTTCGATAAATTCATCCCTGATTTCGAGAGGTAGGTACAACATTCACTAATGGCCGTCGGATAATTCCATGGTAATAGTTAATGACCAGGCTTCGTTACCATGGTTACTCTTTTCTTTCTTGTTATGTTGGTACGCTTCTTTCCGTGTAAGGCAGGCTAATGTTTGTTACTATGTATGTATGAACTAAGCACTAACTGTTTGCGTTACTTTTCCTACCGTAGATAAATCCACAAGCTCTAATTTGAAAATGATTGGTTCTGAGCTTCAGTGATTTAAAAATCCTTTACAGATAAATTTAAAATAAGTAAATTTTGACATTATGTTACTCTCAACGTAACTCAGAAAAGAAACTTGTCATATCATATCTTAGTTGATTTTGAGGCTTAAATGGTTTCAAGGATAATTTGCTTCTTATATAATAAACTAATTTAGTTCAGAGAGTGTGCATTTCTTAATATTTAAAATTTTTATAAACGACGATTTATTTAAAATAAAATATTTTTAATTTTGTGTAAAAATTATCTAGATTTCAATGCATTCTGTTTAATTTTTTGGTACTGTGTGCTCGTTCATTGCTGGGTTTATGGTTTATGATTTGAGGTTTTGAACTTTTGAACGAATTTTTTTTTCGTTAAAACATTTTTCTTTTACTTCCTTGGTTAAGCATTCAGGAGCTTCGTTGTTCTAAACTTATTAATAAGACAACTAATTGCATTTGGAACCCAGCTATATAATTCTGTTTGTGTATCATACACAAAAATGTTGAACAATTAATTTTTCGTTAGACATTTCAACGGACTAATAAGACAAGGACAGTGTAGATTAATTCACATAAATCTTCAATAAATCTTCACCTTTGAGGTACAATGAACAAGCTCTGGTCCTTGCAGCTCGATCTGAATGCAGAAACTGACGGGTCATTATTTGAGCGGGGCATTTTCTCTAGTGCATAGCGGGAAAACACCAACGGATTGCACTGAAAGCAAACTACGCATGTGTGGCCCCACTATAAAGCAAACGGTTAGCCGTTTTAAAAATATTCCATTTTACAATGTTAGACTTTTTCTAAGCACCTAAACGGAATGTTAAAACCTTGTTTAAAATTGTAAAATTTCAAGGTAAGCATATGTATAAGTAAAATTACTTTTGTATAAATGTAATCAAGTTACTGACGAAAGTCATGTGAGTGTATCACATTTTCTCTCTGAATGATTTCTGTAAAAACATGTAAAACACTTCTTTTTGAAGCCAGTCGACGAGGATCCCTTCAAGTTAATAAGTTGTGTTAACTATGAAAACTGAAGCAGTGTAACTTTGTGAACCTTTGAACACACTGCGAAAACTTTTCCTTCTGCATAATTTGTATTCAACTGGATGTAATGTGTATAATTTTGAATGGAAATGTCCGCATGTTTTAGCTTTCGTAGAGTATTACCTATTGGCTGTTGCCTCCCTTTAGACTGTGAAGTTTCATTGTGCTGATGGATAAAAGTTCATCAGAAAACCTGATAACAATGATATATTACAACATTTATTATAGAATTAGCGGCCTTATAGCTCTAATGTATTTAGAGACAATATTTTATTAACAAAACTAATTGTTCCACTCAAGTAAATATTATTTTTACACGCGCTTCTGCTTCTATCTACCTAATGTAAACCCAAGTGTATTTATATAAATAATTTTTATTACTTTTTCTTCGGAGATACAATTATAAAATGCGAATACAGTACCCTTAGTAACAGAGAAACACTTAAAGAGCCGGCGGCTATACATGAGGTTTGGTATTCCATTCTACTCGTGCAGAAGCAGGAGAAAAAAAGTGAATAACTGCTTCACACTTTGGAAAAGTATAAATATTGGAAACTTCAAATCAATAATCAGGAATACGTCGGAAATGTTTAAATGCACAGAAACGTATGTTTAACAAGCTGGCAAGCTTTAAAATAAGATCTACATTTTTGTGCAGCAAGATTCTATTTTTTATGGTCTACCAGTTATCCAAACGTCATTTAGAATGAAGAGGACTTCTAAGAAAATTCTCAGAAAATCTAACATTTACGTTTCATTTATCATGGAAATATCTTAAACTTACATTTTCATAAAAATTCATAAAGTTATTTTTGAGACCACCATAAATTTCGAAACGTTTTTCTTGTAAAGAGTAGTTTGTGATGGTGGACACGGCGTTCAAAGCCTTCTTGTATTTTTAATGTCGTTGATCTTGTACTTAAATTTAATTTTTAAATATGTTTTAGACTGTTATTTATGCTCTTGCGAGTGATCGTACAGAGACCCTGCTCTAATATTTTTGTTTACTCAGAGAGACTCAAAACAGTTTCACTTACAATATTTAAAGTTAATTTATATCCCTACTTGATCATCAGCATTCTTTAAGCATGTACTCATGTATTCTACAATTCCTATGTTACACGCTTAATATAATGACATGATCGTAAACTTTTTCTTCTTCATCTTCTTATTTCTCCTCTGCCTTAGAACTACGGGTGGCTCCATAAATCCATCTTCTCTATTCATTCCTATCTCTCGTCATTCTCCCTAATTCTCCCGTCTTATACCTACGTCTCCCTATCCTTTCCGTTCTGTCTTCCCACACTGTCCGGGGACTTCCCTTCTTGTATTCTTACTTCTAATATCAATTTAGCCTTTATATCCTCTGCTATTCCATATACATTTCCCCACCACTTCAACTACCTTTGTTCAATTATCTGCTCCAATAATTTTGACCTACTTCTGCTCTAATTCTCTCATTTCTTATCTTATTTCTCCTAGTTTAGTTTGCTGATATTCTTGGATATTTCATCACAATGATATGAGTTTTATCTGACACAATTTCACCAGTCATAACTAGAGAAATATCTGGAATGTAACGTATCTAAGGTTATCAAATTATCTCGATCAGTGACGGACGTCATTATCGAATTTTGTCATGCAACTTTGTTCCTCCTTTGTTTAAAATTTCACAGAATTTTCTTGCATTTCTTACGTTCATTGTGTATCATCATGCATTTCTTTAACTTGGCTGTAGATTTCTCTCACCACAGAAGATTTTGAGCAATCACAGAATGAACAATAATTCGTTTCTTTCTGACAGTCTCACAACACTGCCAACAGTGGAAGTAAATTGATCCGGCAGCAATCTGCACAACGGGGATAAGTAAATGCTGGTTAACTTTTGGATTATCCTCCTGGATTTTTAGGACTTTTCGTACACTTTTCGACAAGCTATTCTTAGAAAATCTTATTCTTCTATCCTATTCTTGTTAAGGATACTCTCTACTGGATCAGTTTATATTGTAATTCTTAATTTTAAAAATCCACAACTGTAAATTAAAATGTAAAGTGTGCGTTAAATGATAAAATAGAATGAAGTGATTTAATAATTATTATTCATGTAACAGAAAATATCTGCTGCTCTTAAATTTGCAGGAATAATGAACAAAGAACGCTCAGTATGTGTGCCTTTACAGTAATTGAATACAATTGCTTCAATTGAAGTTGTCTGCCAGGAGTAATATCCCGGAATTTTGTATCATTTTGAAGAAAATATAAATTAAACAATTCATTTATTAAAGCAGTGCCCCTAAAGTGATCTTAAAGGGTCACTAGCCATATTTAAAGGTCATTTATAGGCACGTAAACTAAATCATGAATACATAAAAATTCCTTTATTTTAGATACGGACTATTTCGACATATATTTGTAGATTATAATTATTTTTAGATGGTGTTTTATGTAGAGGCAGGTTTATCATGCTTTGTGTTAAGCAGTCCACAGTTGGGGGAAGCAAAAAACTGCAAACACAGCCACAAACACGTGCGTGCTCTATTTTGTAAAATATTTATATGCTACAAAATATCAAAGCCAGATTTTTACTTCCCATAAGTACTTAAAGTAAATAGAACTCCTGTATTGCATCCAAAAATTCAGTAGACATATTTCATAGTAAATAAGTGTTTGAAACCAAGAAAAATTGTTCTAAGACCGTGTGAGTGAACACGCGCGAGTCTGTATAACAGAAGTCAAAAGCGTAATGTCTTTTAAATACGAAATTTGGAATTATGGACGATCTATATTCACCAGTTCACGAATGTCTCGCTTATCTCGGTTCTTCTATTTCCTGAAAACTATACTCATTGTATGTTAGCTCTGGGATCAAGAGATATTACAACGGTTTAAAATTTCATTTACAGTAATTACTGAAAATTATTTCTGGAATATTCAAAATGGTTCCATCACTATAGGATACTTATACTGTATGTAGCATGTACAGAACTTGGGATTATCTTGGGGAGAGGTTAAGGAAACTAGACGATCCACTGATGTCACATTATTTTGCTTGAACATCACTGGATTCGTCTGTAATTAGCAATAGCCAAGGCTCTACGAAATTAAATTATAACGGGTAAGTGGGAAAAATTGTCATTAAACTCTTATACAATAATTTCATAAAAAACACGAGCTACATAAATGAAGTTACGTATATTCTTCCAGCAGGAGTGTTCGTATATTCCAAAGCAGGTTACCATGGTGACAGTTTATTATAATGCAGTTGTAAAGAAAGTGCAGGTACAATATTGAAAACTCGAATAACTTTAAGTGATGTTCTCGAACCCATGCCCTTAGGCCGCGACCTTTCATCAAAACAATTTGCGTTATGAAAGTGCCTTCTTTATTATTATTTTTTTCTTTCTTTCTTCCTCTTCTCCCCATGCGAAAAGCCCTTCTGCTCCATCGTTATCGATTTCAGTAGCACCAACTTTACACAAGGGGAGAAAATAAGGAGTTTACCAGTGAAGAAGTTGGGGAAGCGGTTTTTGAGAAGTGTTTGCAATACTGGTAGAACGAGCCCATCACGCTATCTGCCGAGCAGAAGTGAATTCAAAGTTAGGAACAATTGTTTCGCCCGAAACTTTACCACTTTACAATCTTTTGTTCTCCTTATGTCTTTATCTATCGTTTAGCCACTCTGGGAAAACAAAAACAAGTCTCCGTCATGTGTAATTCACCTGCGTCTTATAAAACTTCGGTCTACTGCAATAAAACAAGTTCTGGTGTTATGTTCACACGATTTGTCTCTACATTCTCTTGTACAGGAAAAACGATCACATATTTTGAAGCCTCTTCACTAGATGACTCTGAAATAACGTTCCCTTTTATGGCCAGGACATTAAAATTAAACATTGAAAAATTAAAACCAATAACACGGTATATCTTGGAAATGGCTAACTCTACGAAAAGAAGTAGATGTATAATGTAAATTGTAAGCTTTAACGACATTTACTTCTTTGTGCAAAGAGATTTTATCTGTCTTTTACCGTTTAACAGTTATACAAAGTCACTTAGAATGTATAAGACTTTATAACATGCAACATATATAATTAATTTGTCATCTTAAAATAAACGGTAGTTTCATTTAAAATGGTACAGATGAGAATATAAAATCTTCTGACCATTTTCCCATGTAAATGGCAGTTTGGGATGGAGTGATCTTTTGGAAATTTCGAACCTTCAAAAATACTGATCCAAGTATGATTGGAATTTCATGAAAATTTTCAAACAATCAACATTTCCTCCTTTTACTCTGTAAAATAGTGCACGCATTCCAGAATCCGAAGTTATATATGAATTCTAGTTCTTTATCCTTGTGTTTTCGCTATTGAAATTTCCAGCATTCATTTTAAATGCTCCTTGCGCTTCAATTTTGGTGCTACACTAATGAAACTTGCTACACAAGTTCACAGAGACGCAGTGAATGGAAATTTCTCTGAGTTTTAGTTTTAGATGCATTTATCCGCACCTTATTTGCTTCAAAACAGAAACTTTTCAACTTTTTGGGCGGAAAAGCTGTACCTATAGCCTTAAACATTTCTGTAGCCCAAAAGTTATTGAGAAACAGAAAAACCAAGGGTAATTTAAAAATTTGAATATGCTGGAAACCTTTTATTATACTATTAGAACAGAATTTATTTTGTCGCCAAGGATCATTTTGGTGACGTAATCAAAAAATAAATAAATATAACCGTAATTTCGAAACTATCCAAGTGAAATTGATAAAATTTGGGCTATGTCATATTATCTCTGTTTTATATCCTTGGTATAACTCTTAAAAATATGGCGTAATTAGTTTAGGATTTCAAAATTTAGGTCATATATATCCTTAAATGCAAACTTTGATATTTAAACCAATTTTGATTTTTTAGTTATGCTCTTCAAAGAGAAGATACACATATGGATCTTTTTCTTAAAGTGCTTTCCTCTGAATTCCGAAAGTTTAAACAGTTACCTTTGATGAAATCTTGCAATCGAATGTTTGAGCAGAATATGACGTCTTCTGCAAGAAACACTGAATGAGGATTTACAACTTCAAGAAAAATTATTTTGTATTACCTTTATTTGGACTTCTCTAATACTGTCATTTGTTTACATATAAAGTCTATATAAAACAAACCATTATCATACGCACTTCGTATTACTTGAGATGAAACTAGATATTTTACTTCATTTCACATTTTGTTATAGATATAACAGCTATATAGTTATATAGTCCTTCCACTCTTCCGCGACAAACAATTGAATGTCGACAATACTTTGTATTGGACAATTCTAAGCATTAATAATTAGTCTGGGTGACTCGGTTAGGAGTTGGCCTACGGATCCCAAGATAAAGGGTTTAAAACCTGGCACACATCGTTGGCTTTTAAGTGTGCTTAAAAGCAGCAGCCTCTTAGCAGTAGATTTACTGGCTCGTAAAAACACCCTTAAGGGAGAAATTCTAGCACACCAGCGGAGCTGATACGATCCTGGCAATTGAAGGCACCATTAAAAACAAAACATTTATTTATTTCGACCACTAATAACGGATAATTCGGAAAAGGATATTGCCCCCAAAAATTATAGTTTTAAATATATTCACTCTTTTAGCAGTGCTACGGTTTTGTTTACAGATAATTCGTTCCGAACACATTCTTTTCAGAAAAGTTAAGATATACATTTTGTCATGAAAATATCTTTGGTATATGGTATGTGGATCAAAACAGTTACTATCTATTCCTTAGTAAGAAAATAGAATAAAATACTTGTCAACTAAAGAGTAATTTTGACAACGAAATTTTCTTGTGAAGATCCATGCAGCATCCCTGAAGGATGCACACGCACAGCTTTTTCTAAACTTGTTTGCCTTTCTTCCTATTCATTCAGATTAAATATATATATATATATATATATATATATATATATATTTCTGGCTAAATGTCGTATGGAATTTTCGCGTAGAGAATAGTAACTTGATTTTCTTCTTCCTATAGGTAAGTGAAAAATATAAAATAAAAATAAATAATGTTTATCCTCTCGGACATTTCTTGCTTGGAATAAGTTAGGTGTTGATTTAAAGATATCTAAATTTATATTAAATATTTTGTGACGGTAAAAGAAAGATTTTGCACTCAAAGGCTGATTAAAATGGGATAATAGTTTTCAAAATTTTCATGTAGTTGTTTGAATGATAGGTTTGCTATTCATTTTACATTTTGTTTCTGAGTTATGCTTTAAGAACTGTATTAGGGGCTCTTTCTGGAATTTAGGTACCAGAGATTATCCATTTTCAGTGAAATATGCATATAGAATTTTAATATATTCTCTGCCTATAAATTACGTAGAATGAGGATAAAATAAAATTTATTAATTATAATAATACTACAGTTCAGATTATGTCAAATAGCCATCAGTTGGAGTTATTGGCGTTTGTTGTTTGTTCTATGTGCGCTAACAGAGAAAACACTACAAACAAGAGACAGTCGTAGCCATAAGGCCAAAGTGAAGCTGTTTCCATTGTTTTAATAACGCCCATAACCACTTGCTTTGCTCTGCTAATTTAGTAACCAGAAATGTCTTTCCTTTGTAGGGCTTCCGGACCCGAGCACGCTTGCAAAGTTACGGGTCAAAGCTAATTTTAAAATTACGTTAAGTTTTAAAGCTTAGACCAAGAAAATTACACTACATACCTCTGGCTCTTGTTCTCAAATGAAAAATATTATATCTAACACTCACATGACTTTCCCTGCCTATTATAATTTCACACCCAGTTATTTTCCCATCTACCAAAGTTAATAACAGTACATACCTCTGCATAGAAACAAATTTGTTAAGTTAGTGTTTTACAGAGAAGAACTAAACATTACTCAACTGCTATCAGTCACAAACTGTTGGTAATGCTGCATGTAACAGCATACCTCAAAAGCGAAGGTAAATTCTAACCTGACTTATAATGGGCCTTTCTATCTTTGAACTTAAACAAAACACGTTCTATAACTGAAAGAGGTTTATTTATTTTTTATTTTGGAACTTAATGCCATTACGTGTGGAAGAAAACATCATTTAAGTGACTGCTGCGACTTCGTTTGGTTGGCGTATATGGCTGACCAAATTTTCAATGACAGAAAAACATAAATTAGGTCCAACTTTACGAATGACACGCGTGATGCTATTCATGAGATCATTTATTATTTATATGTTGTTGGCACAAGTTCGAGATTTAACATAACCCTACAAGAAGTAATCCAACGTCGTTAAATTACATTATCTTGGGGGCCAGTTAACATCACCACCACTGGAAATGATGAAACCTCTGAACTTCTCCTTCAAAATATCGATTGTTTCGAAAGCAGTATGATATGTGCCACCATCTTGCTGAAATCCATACTCTCCAATTGAGGCCAAAAATGGTCCCTTATAAGAACCCGTATCACCCGATATGGAAGGTTTGGCGAAAAAATTATCTATTTTTATAGTACATTTTGAAAATATCTACGCTTTGCTGAATGCTGTGACGTTCCATAGCTATTTTCAATGACAACTGTAACTACATGAAAAAATTGACTGTTGTAACTGAATAACCAGGGCAGCAATCACATGTTAAAGACAGGGCGTTTTTCCGACAACGTTTTTCGAAAAGAAATCTCCAATCTAAAACAACTCCTTACATATAAAATGTATCAAAATTTGATTTTGTCGAAAATATTTTAAACTACCACATGTTTAAGGTACCTTCAAGAAAAATGCAAAATATATTTTGAACTTTTAGGAATATCCTCTGAAATGCTTTCCATTCTAAATGATTTCTAATAACTCGTAAACTGTATACGATAGACGATGTTTTATTACTCAGAAAATGGAAACATTTGTTTTTGTTAGGCCCCGAACATACGAGTAATTCTCGTTTACATATTATGTGATGTTATTTGTATAATTTTTATGTTACTTAGAAATGTCAAGAAGTTTCAAAATGTTTATATTACGAATGTGGAAATCAGTGAGTGAATGAGAAACGAAATAACAGAGTAGGTGTGAGGAAACTAAGGTATCCAGGATGACGAAAAATCAATCAGCGACGCATGTGAGAATATTTCTTTCCTGTAAAAGTGAATGTGTAGGAAGAGTTTTGTGCAACTTGTGTTAATTTCTTTAGTATTAAGTGAGCACAATGTAAAATATAATGGACAAGAATCTTATTTTGAATAATCATCATCAAATACCACTTTATTCCGAGATCTAAGGTAAAAGCTTCAAGCACCGACTGAGTTCAAAACAGGACAAAAGGAAATTGAAATAACTACAAATTAAGTAGCACAGCAAGACTTTTAAAATGTATAATTGACACAAGCAAACAAAAGAAAATTTAATAGAACAAAACTTAAAATTACTAAATAAATCAGTAATCATTTCCAAGAATTAAAATTTTTAACATGAAAATTCGAAAATTTTACTATAAGTGAATTCCCAAAGAAGGAATCTTTTATCAAAATGTTGATCTCGTTAAGGCATAGAAGATTCTCGAGTATACAGTTTGTGATGTTAATGGTTTCCCAAATATACTTGTGGATGTTTTAAATTTCCAATATCTATATTTTCTGAAACTGCAAATCCACATATTTTACTACTTGATGATAAAAAAGGAAGAAGAAGATACGAAACCAAATTTCAAAACCATTTCCTGGCTATCAATTCTTAATATTGTGACTTTGTGGGTTCGTAGAATTAAAAGGCCGAGTTGCAGAAATTAAAATCTCCTTTATTTTCGTCGAAATACACTGTTCAATTCTCACGTAATAACATTACATCAGACAACAACGCAATCTTCCAAGGTCGATGATAACAGCGTCCAGTTCAGCTCTCTTTACAACAACACTCTTGTTACACAACTAACTCTGCTTACTCACTCTTCTTTACAACTGACTCATCACTAGCCATGTCTTCTTTTTATACACTCATTTATGATTACCAGACTGTTCTGTTAATCAATAGATGTTTCTGGAAAACAAAGCATCTAATGACGTAATCCGAATATTCTATCACATTCTAGAAGCGTAACTTAATCTCTGCCGGCGAGTCCTTTACCTCAGTTACCTTGCTTGCCGGCGCTTGTTTACAATAGCCGCGCTATCATTAACTGCTTAGCAAGGCTCATTATTACCACGGAACTTTATTCGTCGATTGTTTTCTTATTTGTGCCGAAACTTTTATGTCTGTTGCCGTGACAATATTTTAAATTTCCAATATCTATATTTTCCGAAACTGCAACTCCACATATTATACTACTTGATGATGAAATAAGAAGAAAAAAACCGAATTTCAATACCATTTACTGGCTATCAATTCTTAATAGGTTTGGCTATTGAATCGTATTTCTATTTGAAGGAAATAGCAATAAATGAATTTCTACAAATATTTATCAGATATAAAAAAAGCTTTCCTGAGAACATTTTGTTGAAATGGATAAAGACGACCATGTTAATGTAAGACATAGGATTATTTAGATTCAGGAAGGACAACATGCATTTCTGATGAAATCCCAGTTAACTGTTACGTATAATACAATAAATTCTTGCTCTACTTCTTAACAAGCGTATGGCAGAAACTAATACTCGCTGATAATGCTGGACGAATATTCATCGTTCTCTCTGGAATAACCCAATTTCCTTTGGGCTGGAAGGCATTAAAAGACTTCTGTAAAGGGTAAACGATGTCATGTAATATTCATATTCAATGAAAAGCGTTTAAACTTTAACATAAATATGGAAAGGTAAAGCATTAGGCTTTAATTCTTCTTAAAAATATCTTGTTAAAAGACACGGCATTTCAACTGTCGGGTCTAAAGGGAATACTGAAGTACCAAAAGGTAACTTAATGAAATTTACGTAATTTCCTGTTTTATCTGGTCTCTTTAAGATGAGTAAATAGCTAGTATATTATATACAGTGCTCCCTATCATTTATTTATAAATACATTAATCTTGCAGTAAGAAATGCCTATATGAAGCTGTATAATATCTTATAATTTCCTCAAAGTTCTGTAGTCAAATTGCATAAATGGTATAAAATACATTTATATGTTCAAGATTTCAGTAAAAATTATTATTAATTTAGAGAAAATATTATCAATTAAAAAAGAAGGTTTTTGTGATGTTTATTACCTTTAAACTAGCCTCTATATATTTTACTTTAATTTAAACTTATTGTTCTTTAAATATTTGTGTTACCTTGGATGTAAGTGAGTTGTGTTATTATTGTATTAAGAATTTTTTCATATTATTTACTGGAGAAAAGCCTTGCCACATGATGACCAGGCACCATTTATCAGGTGGAGGCACCCAGGGGGCATGTCCATTACCTCCAATGGTAGGGTCATAGTGAAGATGACGGTGAGGGGAGAGGACCTACAGTTTATACCGTGGACTCCGAACCACGTTGGGTACAGGGGACTCTTCGCATGTGCTAGACAGAGGTGAAGTTACTGATAGGGCCCACTCAAAAATCGACACTCCGGAAATCGAACTCGGGTTCCTTTGCATGGAAGTCGCGTACGAAACCACTGTGCTACCTCGGCGTCCACATGCAATACAGTGTTGAAGATACGCTTTCTATCTAAACACTCGCATATGTAGGCTAAAGAATCTTGGAAATTGAATATAGGGTTAGACAATAATAATTTGTGACACCTATATAAAACTCAAATGTATCTAATTGTGTCAAAATAGTAACAAAATAACAAAGTTTATCTAAATCACAGGAAAATTGGGCCATTTGAACAAGGTGTAAAAAACATAACTCGCCTTTAAAATATTTTAATTTTCCAGATTTGGTATTTGTTCCAATTTATTTTAATCTTTCAAACAATTCCGGAAAGTTGCCCACAAAACTTTTCTACCCTTGCATGGTTGACTCTCCATAGTCTCCTTCCAAATACTCTCCTCCATAATTGATACACCGCTTCCAATGCCGTTTTCATTTCCGGAAGCAGTCTTTGGTGCAGCTCTTTCTGAATCGCGCGAAGTGCCCTCTACGAATTTTCTTTTATCTGGTCTGTCGTTAGAATTCCTTGTCCTTTGAATTTATTTTTGAACTTTGCAAATGAAACATAATATCCTCAGGTGCCAGGTGTAGATAGTACGGATGTTGAGGCAGCCGAGTAATTTTTTCTCTCAATAATTGCCCTAAAGAGGCACGAATCAGCATGTGTTATGGTGATGCAAGAGGTATGAATTGTCTCGCCACATTTCAGGCCATTTACTTCTCACATTTTCTTATAGACGTCGCAGCACGTCCTGGATGGTCAATCTTCGATTGGATGCACAATTTCGTTGACGTTTGTGTCATGAATGTCGTCGGTAGACATCGAAGGGCATCCTGAAGGAGGATCACCCCTAATTTCCTTCCCTAACACCGAGTAATCATCGCCGTAGACTTCCTACAGCAGTTTTTGTGCCTCTATAAAGGTTTTCTTGAGCTTCACGCAAAATTTAATGCAGACGTGTTGGTCATATAACTCTACCAACTCGAAATTCGTAAATAGTGCGATACAACGTTCTACTCAACAACAACTAACAGACACACAATAATAAAACTTCCGGCAGTTACAAACTAACCACAGTGTGTACAGAGATGCCAACCGCATTATGCCTCAACACCCCATTGGCGCGAAATTGTGAATGTTCCGGAATTTTTTGAACAGCTAGAACCATGATTTTTGTATTCAGCGAAATGGGACTGAAATTTTCTGACATTAATGTGAAAAAGAATACCCTACACCGAGGTTATAATATGTCTGGAAACATTTTTGTATCAGAGAGTGAGAGAAGACTCACAGGAACTGTAATCCAAAATTTGGCACCTCCACCAAATTGCGACAACCCCGAAAATAGTGGGTGGTACATTGTTGATGTAACTGAATAGGACAGCACTCGTATATGGTACTAAGTAAGTGAGAGCAGGTCCAACGGGAACTAGGGGTAGTGCTACCTGAGCACATTAACCCGCAGTAAAGTTTGTTATTCACAAGTTAAACCATTCTATATGACCACGACTATCGTGAAGACGTTCTTTACCGCGTCTTAATTTGGTGTGACCTCAATTTTATTAGCTTAAGCATCATACGCCTTCAGGTGCCAGTGTTCTGTCACCACTTACCCCAATATTTGGTGTTGCTTCACTCTAGGGGTTCATTATCGGCGTAAATAGCCTGTGACCATTTGAAAGATTATAGAAAACTACATAGGACATACAAACAAATTTTCTCTCGTTATATATTGGTATAGACATAAGCTGATGCGATCAGTGGCTTAAGCAGTAAATCATATGAAGGTGTCGGAGCCAAAGCTGCAGCGAAGAGATAAAGGACGACACGCCGTAGAGGTATCAAATCGAAACTCTCTGCCTAGTTTCCCAATTTGAATGCTATTTTGATTTTAAATGCAAACAAATGAGATTATAGGCCTTTAGTACAGATGTAAACTTGTATTTTAGAATCGTAAATGTACTTTTACCTCACTTTGGGCAGCAAAAGCCATCTTTTTAATGATCCGCCATTTTGCCGAGGAACTTTCAATTGTTTTTATGCCGAGAGAAGAGCTGAATGCCGGCGATAAAGGTTTTTTAATTCCACAGAGTGCAAGTAGCTTTGCCTCCACCCCTTTTTGTTTGGTTTAGGCTACACCCAGCCAAGTTGGCAAATAAATAAAAAGGTGAGGGTGGGTGGGTGGAGGTTGGTTGTGTACATCTACCACTTAATTTGCCTAAGTGTCATAGAAACACCTGCCGACAGAGTTGTTAATTTTCACACAAAACTAATATTTATTGCTTGGAGTTATGACTTGCACTATATATCATTCGTCTCCTTTTGATGTCACGGGGCGTATGCGAAAAAAGTGTGTACAGTAACCATGGAAACATAACTCGAGTTCATAGGCGTGCAGCACAACAAAACACCAGTGTTAAAATAATAAACAGGTGAGAAGAAACATTAGAGTGCTGTAAACGCAACCAAAGAGAGAGACAGAAAAAATGCCGGAGCAGAAGAAAGGATAAAACGAACTTACACTTAAGGAAAAAAAGGTTATATTAAAAGAAAATCTGCGAGGAGAATAAAGAGGAATCATAAACAGTACAGAGAAGGGTACTGCATAGGGGAGGAACGTAACGAAACAAGAAAAGAAGAGTGGCGAAAAAATGGACTTGATTACAGGAAAGAAAAGGACAGTTTGACTTTTTACATTCAGAGGTTTCTTTATTCATTCCTCATCTAGTTTAAACTAGCTTTCCTTCCCTTCTATACACATACACATGATCTGTTTCTCGTAATGCATGTTGTTGTTTCACAAGCAGGGCTTGGATCCCTGGACACATTATGGCAGCTAGCAGTATCGCATTAACAACAGTGTAACATTATATCAGCGGCCACAAAAACGTGTAAATACTAACCTGGCAATGATCACCAGGCCTCCCGCCTGGCACAATGGGCTATTGTGACGTAATAACCCCCGCTAAAGTTCTGCTGCATTGAGAAGAAGCTGGGTATTGTTTTGCCTTTCACAAACTCGTGCAAACTTTGGATGTTCATCAAGACATGCGCACAAGTTGCTTGCCTGCCTGCCCTTATTCTGAAGGCTGTCAATAAATTATATCAGAATATTCAACCAACACGATCCACATTAGCAGTACTGTGGACTTCATTTCTTAGTTATGGTATTAATTCATTCATCCATGATAAAAGAATGTTACTACTTCAATCGGCACAATTTTATTGTATTGTTCTTGTATTACAGCAACTTCATGCACTATATTTTCTGTTATTTTTATTACAACTACACCCTGAAATGCTCTACCTGTGTATTTGAACGGTATAAGTCCAAAAAAAGTAGTTTAACATTCAAATTTGATATTTTCTCACATTTTCCAATGATACAAAGATTTAAGAGAAAGCTTTCATTAACTTTTTCGTGAACAGCTTCTGAAGTGTTCTTCATTCTCAATAACCTTTACGTTGCTAATAAACAGTAAGAGAAAACATTTGACTACACAAAACAGTAGATCTTGTTAAAGTATACAATGACATTTTTGGGACATTAACAAATTCTAAGTTATTCTTTGTTATTGATTTGATTTTTCTGATATACATTTTTAAGTGCAAATACACTATTTGTATTTAGTTCTACACTGCTTCTATACAGAAGAAGTATATCTATATCTCACCAAAAATACATAAATTGATACTTCTGAATAAAAATTAGATAAAGAGTGTCTGTGACTGGACTGGGCTCCTTTATAGAGGAAACAGAGGGCGGCCGTCCGAAGAAGCCACGGCAGTCCAGAGGGCGGGGTCCCTACTGTCCACCAACGTAAAGTAAGTCCTTAAGAGGAATGTGCTACCGTTACACAGTGGAACAAGGAGAGTGAATGCGTGTGACAGAGAACGCATTCTACACAAGGAACAGAACCGTTGAAAAAACATGCTCCCTATTCACTCATTACACTAAAACCGAGAAGATTTATTTGCAAAAGTAGAAGCCGTCAGAATGTTTTTAAATGATGTGTAACTGAAATGCCATGGGATGTCATAAGCCTGTCGATGGAGGGTGTAGGAACCTTCTCAAACCCCCCTGCGTCTCATTCCCCGGAGACCTTCTTTGTTGTGCCTGATAGTACATCTTACGCTCGGAGACCGAAGGACGAAGTCTCTAATCAGAGCATGTCCTGCCTTGCACCGCCGAGACTCCCACCGACACTTCTGCTCTCTCAGAGGAGAGATGATGTGAAATGATAATGTAGGTGAAATAGAGGGACAGGAAACTCGGGGGAAGGAGTTAGCCTCCTCAGCATTCGTTTGGCGACCCAGAAAAACTCCCGAAAATATTCTTGCGGGCCACAGACGAAACCGGCTTGGCCATGCCGCCTGGTATGTGTCTGTGTACCGCATAAATGAAACAAAAAGGTCAATAAATACCCATGCTATTTAAGGACAGTATTTTGAAAAACTTCGACATGAAGATTTTGAGCAAGATTTCACTACAAAACTCTCTTTTCAGCAAAACTCATGCTTCGTTTTTTGTGATAGTAATAACTATTTATTTTTAAATACAACGTGTTTAAAATATTCATAAGAAATGAAACGTATATCCTGAATTTATTAGAAATAGTCTATAACGCTCTCTACATGCTGAATAAGTTTTTTGAAAAGCTGTATGAATTATACACAAGATTAACGCTCAGAAATACCAGGCGGCCCAACTGCGCCATCTTAGGAGTAAGTAGACTTTATTCTCTGAAAAATAAAGAGCCTGTAACTTAAGTTGAAGAGATTCTGATATATTTTTGTGGTTTACACTGTTCTTTTCTCATATCATGGAGTACACTCACTAGTTTAGTACTGGAAAGTGCCTCTCATCGCACCACTTCCCTGAAAATGAAGAGGAGCAGTGGGAAGTTCGCTGCGCATCTGCCGTGCGTTTGGTAGAAATTTCCCCGTGGCTTTCTGCAACTGTTTTAACGCAAGAAGGGATATGTGCTTACGCCAAAGACGGGGCAGTTGGGCCACCTGATATAAATTTCGTTAAAGTATACACTTAGTGTAAACAGAAAAATGTCATGGCTTAAGACTATATTGTTCGTTGTTGTATTGTAGTTTCAAAAGCATATGCGTTTTTAAAGTTTTGAGTTTACAGATAGACGAGTGAAGTCAACGTCCCATATGAACTTTGTGATTTGAACGCACAATCTCATAAGTTTATTGTTAAACTCTTATGGTTAAGTCAATTATACTTCACTTCACATGCTGTTCAGTGTTTTCTTTCTTTTCGTTCACGGGGCATCAAAACACGTATTTCTGGTGAAACCTCGATATCACTGAAGGTGAGGGTGTCCACCAGAGCAGTCTCCTATCGGTTGTCTCGAAAGTTATAAATCCACATTTAAACGACCCATCCACGACACCACATTCAGATTTTCCTGAGGGTAGGTGACATAGATTTTACAAGAGCACAGAGAGAGGAGAAAAAATGTGTTATCTGTCGCACACACGCTAAAACACTCTTATTGTTCCTTAAACAATAAATATTGTCCCCCTCCCTCCATCTCTCTCCATGGGAAATTTATGGGGCAAGATCCTCGTGGCGAGTGCATCCGGTAACATAGGATGATTTACGTGTCTCAGGAAACAACAAATGATAAAAAAATAAAAGAACAGCGTCAGGCGCTCCTACATTGTAGACACACTTATGAAAACGATACCTACCTTCATCTCCTTTCGTATGCATTTCTTTCTAGAGGATGTTCTATTGTAACATAAATATTTGTTTATCGTATCCAGCATGCAACGTACTCTACTAGCGCGTACGTGGTACATCATATCGAGATTTAACAGCAATAAATACGTGGGTTATATATTCTCAAAGCCAGACGGCTGAGATAGACCACAAAACGTGAAACTGAATTTTGTTGTTCAACTGAAACTGGTTTATCATTTCATTCTCAAATAATGTACTCCTATTATTTAATTTTAGAAACAATTGAACATACATAAAGACTATATCATTAGCGATGTCGTTTCTTTAAGAAAAATAATTATTTAAAATGTGTTCTGACAATCAATTATATATCTACGTCTTGGAGCTGTGCAGCTAACTCCCTATTAGTGCATCCACGATTCAACAGCACAATATTTTTCAGTTTTCTAACTGCTGTGTAATTGATTTTGTATTTCCGCCCACTGTTTCTAATACGCTTTGGTCCGTACACATGTGAATTACACGCCGCTTGCTTAATACCACTGACGGATTTTTGAGATATTTCCAGTTTCTTAGTGATTTCAGACTGAGTATACCGGTTTTGTTCCAAAAGTAGCTGAACACATGCAACTTTTTGTGCTGAAAGTTTGACGGATTAACCCATAACCTCAAATTTATGATACTACAAGGTAACAAAACTCGTTTCTCAAACTTCTAGCACTTATCACTGTTATTATGTCACTCAAGGTTCAACATTTTATTCTTAAAACATATATCTTTTATAAATTTACCAATAATCAATACATATTTCATAAAACACCAAAGAAACGATACTGTACTAAGCAGACACCATAGGAAATATGGACTAAGTTGACTTAAAACATTGTTGTCAAATTTATGGAAACATGTTAACAACACTGGCATGCAATATATCCTAAATTAACACACAAGAGCTAAAACAATATGTGAACGGTGTTAGGTTTAAAAAAAAATGTCATTTTTATCTCTTTTCTAAGTAGAAACTGAAAAAAATTAGATTTAGTCTAATAACACTGAGCATCAAAAAATAGTTTTTGAATGTTTTGAGCACTTCATGAGGCAATTTCTATTAATTTTGGGTTGAGAAAAACAAATATGACAATGAAACATTTTTATTAGCTCTATTTTATATGATATACACTAGGTGGAAGTATTACATATTAACGGATTCAGAGAAAAGGATACATTTTAATTACATACATGCTAAAACAATGAAAGTGCATTTGATTTTTTAACTGGTAATTACATGCTAAGAGTTCTAAATTACTGGAAAAATACTTCGCAGATAGTCGTGTCTGAAGAGAATCATGTGGTGGCCTACTCATTTCGTCTTCTTTTAGCTTGCCTCTTGTGATGGAGGTTCGCAGAATCAAAGACCAACATTAATTCGCAAGCATTACTTCATTCCAACGGCCCTGATATCTTAGTTCCATAACAGAAATGTCCTGACGGAATCTCTCCCCATGTTCATCACTAACAGCTCCACAACTAGGAGGGAAAAAATCTAGGTGGGAGTGGAGAAAATGGATCTTAAGGGACATGTTGCATCCAAGGTTACGGTATTTTTGCAAGAGCACTGTCACCAAATGCTTGTAGTTTTCATCTATTTTGTTGCCTAAAAATCCATGAACAACGGCCTTGGAGACTTCACAAGGTTCCTTT
>CM060947.1:53794394-53936894 GCA_030765055.1 Mantis religiosa | reverse complement strand
TTCTTGTTTTTGTCACAATATTTGGTTTTCTAAAAATAGTTTTCTTTTCGATTAAATATAAATGTATAGTTTTAATGATTTATATAATGTATAAATAAACATTTCATATACCTTGAAGTAGGAACGTGAGGAGCTGTATAGAAATGTGGACTTTGGCCCCCTGTATACCACCACTGCCGCCTATGTTTCTTCCACCTCGAGCGTTCTATTAGATTAGCCGTCACTGTAAGTGTTTACTTTGTAGCTTCAGGTATTACCTTCCTTTACTTTACTTACACTTTTCACCTTTCTGTCATGCTATCTTCTCTTTGTCCTCTCTTACTTTAAATTCCTTCCTTGCTTGTTTGTTCTGTTTCACCTTGTTTACTGTTCTTAACGCTCCGCGACTATTTATCTAAGGTGCCTTTCACTCAATGTTCTTGGTAGCTTCTAAGAGAAACATGAAACACAGTGAAAACAATTTACTAGAGAAAACTGAAGAAAGAGGAAAACAGGAAACAGAGGTGCGCTGAAGGAAAAAAAACACAAATGTGGGATTCATAGGCTATAGGAAAAATTAAAGAGAAATAAGAAGCGATAAAAGGGGAATAGATGGAATGAAGAAAAACCGGATCAATACAAGGCAAGAGAGGTATGTTAAATTCCAATGTTCTTCTCTTCTCACTCTTCTGTAAAGTATTTTATTACATTTTTACCGCATGTAACATAGGTGGAAAGATATTGAAATCTACTCAAAAATCGTATATCGGAAATGCCTTTTTGGAGACACGCTGGAGAGTCTGTGTTGCATAGCATGACTTTCTCTATTCATTCCTGTGCAACCTGTTTGTACAAAACTTGATTCTAAGGCTATTTATCTGAACTAGTGTTACTACTTTAACTTCAGGCAAGTCGGAAATGAGTCGGTACATTTTCTTGAAACTAAATCTCGTGCTTACAGCGGTATAGCGAGGTGTTACCTGAGTAGTAAAAGGTGATCTGCAGTAACAAACGTCATTTTAAAAGGAATAAATTATAAAAAAAATTGTCCTATCACTTGCTTATAAAACTGTGAATCTTACCAATCAATTCCGGCATCATATGGAAAATAGTTGTTATTCACAATACCTCATAAATACAGTAAGGAGTTTATATTGCAATTCTGCACAGTAACAATAATAACGATTGTAATAATAAAGACAATAATGAACTGAGAGGGATGGTTTGTCTATGGTCAGTTATCGGGAGGTCTGGATTCCCTCCCCGTGGCTGGCCTACCTGACACATTGGCTTTTCTCGGAGGTTGTCCCGGATCGCTAGGCAAATGCTGGGTAGCTGCGACTACGGCCACTGCGCCTCTACGTACACAGCTCCTCCGAGATGTCACTACTGTGGGTCACGCTGCCACACCACCGAGTGCAGGTTTCACGATCTACGGCACTGTCGCAAATACTGTGCAACCTGCAATAGAGTAGGCCATTTCACAGGTCAGCCACAGTACCCACGCTACCCCAGACCGAGACATCCAACACAAGGCAACACAGCGACGACCAGGGAAGATATACCTCTCTCACCTCCTACATCAGCAGCAGCACCTACCACCCTTCCTCAAGAAGGCCTAAGGGAAGCCCTTCAGGAGCTTCGAAGGGAGGTGGAGAACATCGGAGCCCGTCTCACCTCTCTAGAGAACTCCATCACAGCCGCGCAGTCCTCCAGAGAAGAAATCCATGACCTCCACTCGGAGATGCTCAACATTGCACCACGCCTTGGACAACTTGAAGAGACAGTCACCATAAACATCACAGGACGCCACTCAGAACAGACCGACCAACTTAGAAAGATAACAGCAATCGCCCAACGCTTTGTAGACAACACATCCGAACTTCAAACCCGGCTAGATCTGGCATAACAACATCTACAGTAACTCCACAACAGTGACAATTCATCATCTGTGAAGCGAAAGCTCTCACGGCTGGAGGAGTGTCACTCCAGCACCGACGCCAAACTAAACCAGCTTCTACAACTGCTCCACAGCCTGGTTGAGCATCACCTGCAAGTCAACACAGAACTTCCTAGTGTCTCCCTTCGTGAACGCGCGAGGAGACACTATGCTCCCAATCCCCAACAATAAAGTCCACTAATCCTCAAAATAAAGTACGTGCCATGCTCAAGACTTCGGTCATGGTCATGGCCAAGGAATTTAACTTCTACGCGCTCCCGCACATTGTGCGGCGGCATTTAAATATACGCAAATATCGGAGGTGCTAATGCGGGACTCCACAACTGGCAGGAGATAACTGCCATCCCTTACCCCTTTTCTACGTTACTACAAATAAAATCTGTTTTTTTTATAAAAATAGCTACATCCCCGAATTTTCTGTCCCTCCATTTCATCTCCATTAACATTTCATATAATCTCTCCTCTGCTGGTTTCTTTGAGGGAAGAAGCGTCGACCGGTACCTTGGCGCTGCATGGCAGGATGATATGCTCTTGGTTAATACTTTCCCCTCCGACCGGATGGTCTCCGGTCTCCGAGTCGACCTGATGAGACGTTTCGGGACCATGGTGAGTGAGACGCCTTTTGTGCTCGCCTGCCCAATTTTAAGAACCTTGCCCTCTGCAGTGTCATGCCTCTTTGAAACTGCCGTCCTCTGTCACCTCCCGCCTCATCCATCTTCCCGGGGATTCCCCACTTGAGGTTTGGGTACAATAGACCAACACTGGAACTCAATACCGAATCCCTTCCATAGAATTACATCGCATATAATAATGATAATAAGTGTAGGTATAATTCAACTGAGTACTTTAATATAAATCAATCTATATTAATAAAAAACACAACGCTGGAAAATTTTAATATATAATTTAACCTATAGCGTAGCACCCCAAAGTGGGCTTAAGCCTGCCAACCCTTCTGCTGGCATGCACTTACGTACGCAAGTCAGACGTGGACGATCCTCCAACCGTTACAGGGAGATGTGGTCAGTATCACGGCAACCCCAGCCGGAAAGTTGGCTTTCTGCCTAGTGTAGCTCCTCAATTTCCTCAGTGGGCACCGGTCCTGTACTTAAAATCCGCAGCCCCCCCAAGCGGTTCTGTGCAGAGGATCTACCCAAAGTCCGAAGACCCTGGCCTCCTTCAACCCGGTAGTGATGGATAACTCCGGGGGTTTCTCCATAGGCAATACCTGATTTCTTAATAAGCCCCCCTTTGACAACTTCAAAACGGGATGGAAGTGGATACGCCACTTACGCGCGTCAACCCGCCTGGTGATCTAGGACACCTTCTACTAGCTCTGCAGGCTAGTACCCGGGACTTATGAGGCAACCCTCTACCCCCTCCGGGTGGAAGTAGCATGGCCGGAGGTACCCAATTTCCCGTGGAAGGCGGGAACACATTGCCCCCTCGAGTCCAACCCAATCCGAACAACTTTCCGACGGGAGGGGCTCGGCAGTTCGGCCCGAGGTTTCCCTAGTATCGTACCACGAGTGCTAAGGGTCCACAGCGCCCACAACACGGCAGCTGATGAGGACGGATCCTCTCCCCAGAGGTGGAACCGACCCCGGGAGCATTCCGGAAGTAGGGAATCAAAGCAGGACGTCTTCTTTTATTATTTGCATTAAAATTAGAGTGATTCACCCAAACAGCCGTCTTAGCCCATTACGCCACGACGCAGGGCACTTTAATATCTACAGGTGTAAAACTTAATGGAATACAGAAATAATTAGTTTCTATATGCTAACAATAATGTCATTATGAGAAATATGTAGTTGATCTACGAAGATCATACTGTTAACGCAATATTTGTTAGGATCATTTTAAGATCATTACGGAAAAAATCTAAGATATCAGCATTCTGTAAGAGTCACAAATACTTTCCCATAATCTTTTGGAACTCCTCAGTTATCCCAACTGCGATGTAGAAAAACAGATATTTCAAAGACTGAAAGATGATGGTAGAGAAATTGTAAGGACGGAACAGTCATTACCTACTTCGTGTAGAGAAGCAGCAGGAAGAATGAAGCAAGAAAATGAAGTGTACCAGTACCATATGATAATAGTAGAGGTTATTATAACAAAGAATAACGAATGTAAATGAGAAATCAAAAGATAGGTAGTACATATTTGTTGTGGCATAGGGCTGGGAGCGTTTTAACGCAATTTTCACGGCTCGCTTGCTCCCATCCTCTTGTAAACTGGCCATTAATTCCCTAGGGGGTGATGGTGTTATGATAATATAATCACGGGTCCAAACAAAATAATTAATTCATGTGTAGTTATTCAAATGCGGACCCATTATTCACTAAAGGGTTTAATTATGGACAGCAAGCTACATCTGTCGTCAAACAACCGCACTAAAGGCCAACCAGACCGCGATGGGTTGTGTGATTATGATCTTTAACAGTTTTTTTGCAATAATTAGTGCAACGTGTACAATAAATTAGTGGCGGTGCTTTATATCACTTAAAAAGCATTTATTCATGACAAAATTCCAGATTAGTACCTTTCATTTTTATATGGCAACATTAATTTTATAGTTTATTTGCGACAAAATAATAAGCAATTTATAGTGAAAGAGTTTACTCATCAAAATGTCAAAGTATATATGGGTGTTTGATTAACAAACCTAAAGATATTAACTATTATGTGACCTCCCAAAAATAAAAAAGAAGGAAACAGCAATAATTAGCAGCCCAGTGTGGTACAGTATTACAGTTATATTAAAAATAATAAAAAAGTCCCACAAATCCAACATCATGACGTTATGGATGGATAGAGTCAACATGAAAAATTCAATGCCAAGGCCGGGATTTGAACAACGGATCTCCTGGTTTCCGTCCAGTCGCCTGGAGAATTTGATATCAGGAAGGCACGTTGGCCATGGTAGCTCAAAGGTTAAGAGCGACTACACGGAAACCAGGAGATCCGTGGTTCAAATCCCGGCCTTGGCATTGAATTTTTCAGGTTGACTCTATCCATCAAATATCTTAGCCTATATACGGCTAGTGTGGAGAAATGATTAATTTACCTTAGTTTTCTCCTTAAGTTTATTACTCTTATGTGACTATATATCCTTAACCTAATGTTTAATAAGCCATGACAAACATCCCTGAGGCAACCCTTTTCAGCATGCAACATGCATGATATGTCGTATTTTATATTTTTCTGGAACGCTGATAAAATAGGTAACTTAGGGGTCTCATTGTGTTCCTAAATGAGACGTGAGTTTCTCTCCTATTATTTCTTTTTTTTTTATTACTTCCCGTGTTGATGCGGTAACCCGCACACTCTTGGAAAGATGTGAGCAAGTGTTACGGCCTGTGATGTAGCCTGTTATCTGTATTTTAAATATCTGGTCCTCTCATATTAAGATGTTTAATAAAATTCAAGATAGAAACCAACCTGGCTTATAGTCTAGAATTTACTATAAACTACCATCTTGATTAATTTATATTCAAAAATGTCCAAATATTCAGTATGCTTCTGGTTTGGAGAAAAATATCATGAAATGTATCCACCTGTCTCTATATGCCAGAGAAATCTGGAATACTGATTTTATGTCATTGCTATTATAGATAAAATAAGCAAGCTGTGCACAATATCGAGTACGTGTACAGCGCCGTTCAAATATTATGAAAATAACTTTACACATATATATATATATATATATATATATATATATATATATAGTTTGACCGGAGTGAATGTTAGAAATGTTCGTGGGAGCATACAATTAAATACTGACAGCTCTTGTAAAGGAACGTAAAGATACTCCACACTGGACTTTGCTGTTGATCGGTGGTAGTTTAAATAAGTGAATTAGCAACTGAAATTAACTGCGACTGTAGAACTGCATTTTGACAAGGAGAATTAAGCACAGTAAGATTTAATGGCAGAATTCACCTATGAAATACAACAATAAAGTATGTATACGAGGGGTGTAATAAAGTTTTAACTATCACCCTTTAAAAATATGATAGAGAGTTTGTGTTGACATGTGCTTGTTAGTTCATTTACACATTTTTCCCAGCTTTCTTTACCTTCCGAATACCTTGAGTGTAGAGGTATGCAGAATTAGCTTTAAACCAGTCTTCCACTTCATTAATGACGTCATTTGTGTTGTCAAATCGGTCACAATGCAAGGGGTTCTTCATTTCCGGGAACAAAAAAAGTCACTTGGTGCGAGATCGGATGAATAAGATGGATGCTGTAAGGTCTCAAAGCCACATTCGCTTGTTTTGTCAACTGCAACTTGATATGAATGAGCTTCTGCATTGTCAGCCAGAAGACGAACACCTTTGGAGAGCATACCGCGTCGTTTCTTAATCAGAGCTGCTCGTAACCTGTCCAGAAGATTGCAGTAGTATCTGCCAATGATGGTTTGACCCTTGGCAAGATAATCTGTAGGGATAACTCCATCACAGTCCAAGAAAACTGAAAGCATGACCTTCCCAGCTGACTTTTGTACCTTTGCCTTTTTGGGAGGGCCGAATCGGGCACATTTCCACTCCACGCTCATGGTTTCTTATCTCTGGATCATTCTGGTAAATTCAGGATCAAAGAGGATCATCTTCATCCTGTTCCAACAGCATCAACATCTGTCTTGCAATAGTCACGCCGTGTTTGTTTTGGAAAGGGGTTAGCAAACGTGGAACCCACCGTGCAGACACCTTAGACATGTGCAATTCGTCAGGAATAATTTTCCACACACTACCATAACTAAGATGTGTCTCATTCATGATCGTTTGGATGGTTGCTCGTCTGTCTTCCAGTATTAAACACTCCACTTTCTTCACGTGACAACATCGTCTTCATTGACGGTCTACCAGCTCTTGGCTCATCTGCTGTGATATGTGACCAGTTTGAAAGTTCCTTTTCTACCTTACAATAGTGTCATACAATGGGAAATCATTTAAATAAACAGCCATAATCTCATCCTGGATTTCCCGGGCAGCTTTGACATTCAAATGTAGGAACTTCATCGCACTACAAGCCTCACTTTTCTTCATCTTAGACCTCAGTCACTTCTGGCAATCACTGTAAGAAAACAAAATGACTCAAATCACTGAAACTACCATCATTATGTCCTGAGCGATCAATGATGGTACTAAGAAATTTTAGTTACTCTAGCGTAAAACTACGACTACTTTACGACACCCCCGAGTATCAGTATTTGAAAGATTTAATACATGTTATTACTATCTGTGGTAAAAACACAAATAAGGCAGAGAGTGCAGAAATTCATAATTTCCACGCAAGAGAAATGGATTAAAAGGCTAAAATCGTCTAAAACATCTAAAGATGCATAAAAATGTATCCTTTTCTCATAGTCTGATGTAGAGGATTAAAAGAAAGGAACAATCTGACATATTGCATTGATATATCCTGTTATACAATCTCTTTTGCAATCTGTTATGAAGCTTCTTCTTTTATTTTTAAAGAAATAATTTGAACAGTGAAAGATGATTTACGGTTTTTAAATTGGCTATCCAAATACATAAATACTTTGAGATCTTACTATTTGTTTATGACTTTGGGTGCTAATTGATAGCAACTTACACTTGAAATGTGTTTGAATAGTCAAACAATTTAGAAAGAATATCGTGGTGTATTTTGGGTTTAGCTGGTATACCATGTTTGGACGCAAGGGTGTATACGTATCTTAAGATCCGGAAATTATGCAAAAGAGATTCAACCTGAAGCGAAATTGTCTAATAATCCCAAAACATTTAAGATAAAATCTTAAACGTTGGTATTTCTCTCTATTATGTACTTACAATAACTAGAGAACGGACTGTAATTGCACTGGAAATATTCATATGTATATTTCACCGGAAATAGTTGCTTAAAGACTTCCTAAGCGAAAGAAAAAAAAATTAAATTAAATCTCTGCGTTTATTTGTCAATAGTATAACTACCTCACATTTTGTTTTTCAGTTACGTCTATCACAGATTGACAATCCATCTCGATAGCGTGGTGGTAGCATGTCTGCCTCACATTCAAGAGTTCCCGAGTTCGAATCTGTCAAGGTGGGTTGCCTGGATAAGGTTTTTCCGGGGTTTCCCCTTATCCAGAAAGACAAATGTCGGGTAACTCTAAGCTCTATGGACTCTGGGAGCATTTGAGCATCAATTCACCCATCCCATTCATTGTCCGTTATGACTTAACGTTGAAGGATGTAAATTAAAAAAAAAATCACAGGCGCACATAGAAAACTTTATGCTAAAATAATGTTCCATAGAGGGTTGTAAGGGGCTAAAGGAAAGGGTTTTACTTACATCCTTATATAGCAACTAGGAGCGCAGCTACGGGACCTAGGAGATATCTGTTGGTAAAGCTATATGAAAAGAGGTATAGAAGAAAAATCTGAACTCAAAACCAAATTAGCTAATCTGTTCTAAAATTAATAGCAACATTACAGGGTATTTCCAGGATCTTGAAGAGATCAGGGGCGCTTTATAAGTAATTTAGTATATAGTGACATGGTGTAACTATACCTTGCGTGATGAGTTGGTTATACGACTGAATATTGTCCAGCTGGCAAACGATGTTTAGACCGGTGCACCCCTCTGACGGTCTAACTTCGAGAAGTACTTTTAAAATAGACTCTTGTGCAAGTTCACTGAGCAATCTCCCAGCCTAAAGTCCACCCTAAAGTCCACCTGTGTGATATGTCAACCAAGATTAAACAGCGGTTACCAAAAATGGCAACTACTAGCCAAATCTGCAATTCCCACGCTAGCTATTGTTTTCCTCCAAAATATTGATTTTTTTGTTAAGTCACATCGGATGATGAATAAAATGGGTGAAATGATGCTGAAATGAGTCCAGGGTCCATGGAGCTTTGAGTTACCCTACATTCCTCTATCAGAATAAGGGAAAACCCCGTAAAGAAACCTTATGGAGGTAACTTACCCTAACGGAGATTCGAACTCGGGACCTCTTGAACGTGAAGCAGACACACTACCATCTATGCTACATAGGTGGGCAAATATTGAATCATCTTGTGCAGTTATGTTTACATAGTTGAGAAGGTATTGAGACCTGTCACCGGCCACCTGTGTGTTCTTTCCCTTGATCAGCAGGATGTGTGATTCACCAGTCCAAAGTTCAGGTTTTGCCAGTCAGCAAACTTCAAGCTTAACTATGATCAAAGAGCTTTTCCCAAACACAGGCACAAAAATTGAATATTACATAACAATGATTACTGTTATTTCTAAGTCTCGTTCAGCCTATATATGTAAACATAAAAGGGATGTTCAATAAAGAATGATCATAATTTTTTACGATCATAATTTTTCGCACTACAATTCAATCTTATCATATTCTGTTAGCTTAATGTGAAACGAATACGCCGTAGTAGTTTCATTGTTGGTACTCCTGGTTCCCGCCTGTGAGAACCAGGTAAGTTCAGACATGTTCAGCATCACCTACCGGGCCACGACGTGGCTCAGTGGTTAGACCGCTTGGCTCTCACCAAGGCGGCCCGGGTTCGATCCCAGGCGACCGCAAAGTGAGATTTGTGGTGGACAACACGGCGCTGGGGCGGGTTTTCTCCGGGATCTCCGGTTTCCCCCGCCATCTCATTCCACCGGTGCTCCATCTTCATCTCATGTATCATCAGTGTCATCGCCTGCGGTGCCGTATGTAGTAAAAGCGGGCGTTAAACACTACACATTTCGCATCACCTACCGCTGTAATGGAAGTAACATGCAGTTAAAGTTGATGTTAGAGGAAGATCCGGAGTTTATTTTAAACGTAATCACTACTGATGAAATTTGGCTACATCATTTTGATCCTGAGAACAAACAGCAAAGGTCAGTGTGGAAATCTCCTTCATCACCAACCCCCAAAAAAGCAAAAGTGTCTGCTTCTGCTAGGAAAGTTATGGTCATCTCATTCTTTGATATTCATGGAATGGTTTATCAGCATGTTATACCTGCACACACATCAGCAACTGGACAATACTACAGGGATGTCCTGAAAATATTGGAAGTCCATATTAGGCGCAAAAGACCACATTTCCATGAAGCAGGCTGGATGCTGCACCACGATAATGCGTGGCCAGATATTGCCAATGTTGTTGCTGAATATCTTGCAAAATTCAACGTGAGGTGCATCCCTCACCCTCCCTATAGTCTAGATTTAGCACCATGTGACTTTTTTTATTCCCTAACTTGAAGAAAGGCCATCGTAGGAGGCATTATCCCTCATCAAAAACAGTGGTGAAGGCTGCGGAGGCGATTTTGAAGGATCTCTCAAAAATGGTTTCCAGCATGTCTTTGAAGACTGGCAGAAACGCTGGGACAAGTGCATCGCATTCAGGGGAGACTATTTTGAGAAGGACTATCAAAATTATGAGGATGAGTGAAAGTATGCTGTTAAAAGAATTTGTGATCTTTCTTTATTGAACACCCCTCGTATCATAGAGAAAACATCTAGGTATGTTCTTGAAATCCCTAAGTCCAATTTTCGAGTGGAAGATGGTAATTCCCTGTTACGGCAGCGAAAGCAGTATAGGAGCAATACCCTAAGGGAATGAAAGTGAGCACCATATGGCAGGAAACGTTACTTTTTACTTGCCTTCATTTTAATTCCCTTTAAAATTAGTTGGTAATGAGCGAAATGGAATGGTTGCGCTAGCCGCAACTCATTACTGAAACACATGGATGGCTATTGAAAGCCAGGAAATGTTAATGGCAATGATCCGGTCCGTTTTAATGCACACCGCCTTTCTGGTGGGCTTCCCGCAATACACGCAGCTGTTCATGATATCAACGTTACTAACTGGGGCGATGTTCATTTGCTTTACTATCTCTCTTTCGTAACAAAATGCAACGCTGTATCTGCTTTCCTTCCCTTTCCTCGTTCCTCTTAAGTAGATACTCGGGAAGTTTTCGAAACTTTTTCCCCGATTTGATTAAATTGAAAAAATTAATAATTGATACTACAAAGCTTCTCAACTCTACTATGAATTTTTAAGGATTAAAAATTGTGTTTATTGTTATTTTTGGCCTCTGAAGTGTCCCTCATTCTAGATGAAGTTTATATATAGCCGAAAGGGATAGAGAAAATTTGCTACACAAAAATGTGTGATAAGAATATACAAGTATAAGCTAAAAAAGACAACCAAGTGGTTAAAAAGAATGTATGAAGCACTAGTTTAATCCAAAATGTTGTATGCAGTGAAGATCTGGGAGGGGGGTCACAGAGGTAAACAAAACTGTGAACCAAAACTACAGAAGGTTTTGTAAAGAGCTACCATGTTTACCAAAATCAGCACCTAGGGAAGTAGCTTTAGTAGAATTAGGAAAGTCAAGAAGAAATGGAATAATAATGGAAAGAATAATAACACTTTGGTGTAGGTGTTTGGCTAAAGAAGAAGGGGAAATTATGTACGAGACAGCAAAAATGATTAATGAACTCAAATAGTTGGTGGACAGATCGGAGGAGTTATGGAAAAAATAGGGATGGGAGATATATGGAGATTAGAGGAAAGGAATATAAGCGGTGTGAGTAAAATGGTAAAATGCAGAATAGAAGACATAGAAAGACAGGAAATATGGGGGAGTCTAGAAAATATGAAATCATTACAATTTTACAAGCAAATAAAGAGAAATTGGGGACGAGAAGCATATGTAGATTAATGCAATAGGCAAGAGAGAAGGGTTAGCTTGGATGAGAACAGGTACAATATTTCTAAGAGGGATAAGAGGTAGGGAAAGGGGAATTTGTGAATAGTGTTGGGGGAAAAGAAAGTATAGAACACTATGTAACAGAATGCGAGGAGGTTGCAATTTGGAGAAAAAAGGACTGGGAGGAAAAATGGGAGGAAGTAGAGAATAGGATAGCAGCTATAAAAATGTTAACGGGCAGGGAAGAAAAGAAGGTAAGAAGTATTGGTGAGTTCTTGCAGAAAGTAAAAGAAAAAATAGGCAATAAATGTAAAGAATATAAGAAAGGAAGATGAGGGGGAAGAATGGGTCTAATAAAGTAACAAGGAGACATGGAGGTTAAGAGCTACCTGGCAGAAGAGAACACCAGGGTGTCATGTAAGCCAAGGTAGCAAAAAGGTAAAGACAAATAAATGTAGCCAAAATTTGTAAATTGTAAAATTTTGGAATATGCACAATAAAAATATAATGTAACTGCACAACCCTAGTGTTCGTTAGAATACATTGTCAATTTTTGTGGGGTTAAATATTTCCTAAAAATTTACATTGCTTTAAATTTTCAGTTACTGACACTCTTAACTTTTTTACTACCTACCTGTACTAAATACTATCTTCCAGCGAGAGGTCTACTGTCGAGGTATCAATGAATTTACAGAGATTAGACTTCCTGAATAAAACAAATGAAGGTTTGTTTAAAAAAGGCTAGTTTGTGCCTTTACAGGACAACTGAAAAAACGAAACATTGATTAAGTATTTTCATTATATTATTCATTATTATTATATTTAAGCATATCAGTGTTTCCCATTTTCTCATAGCTAGCTCTAAAGATTTGTACACAAATATCATCTCCGTATTGTCACGTTATCTCAAAGGTCCTTCACTCCGTCGGGCTTGAAGCGACGATCTGTTGATTTGGTTGTACTCGTCGCTGTTGTGGCTGAGAAGGCACAATTATCTCAGGGTATACCTCGATGAGTATTTATACCACTACTGTACTGTGGAGTAGGTGATGTGGTTCGACTGGGGATTTGGGCTTTCCTCAGGGTTCTTGAGCAAGAAAATCGTCTAACAGTTTTCTGTCGGCGTCGAGTTACTCGGATGTCTGCAGGTTTTAGTAAGGCGGCACTCGTGGAATATATGCTCGAAGCTTTTAAATATTTATCTTAATTTGAGAATACTTTAGATGTCGGCGGATGCAGCTCACGCTTCACTAGCTGCAAATTTATTAACGTCGCTTGATGCTGCTGAGGCATAACTCTTCTCCCTAACCTAGACTTAGCCAGACTGCCTCGATTCTACTCCAACACGACTCTTTTCTAAACTCCCCAGAATCGGTAAATTCCTTTCTTTGGCTATACAAAAGGGAAGGCCAATAACCCTTATGACCAGGCTGAGGGTTAGCAACAGCGGAAGCTGTCCCGTTACCTGGGTGGAAACCTAGCAGTCATCCCGGAGAAAATAAGCCTATGTATTTTATTGTCTACACGATGTTATATATCCTTTATACATAGAATACATTCTTACAAATGCTATTATAGAATTATAGATACTTGCTATTGAGTTAACTGTTTACATAATGGTAAATAATTCTTGATGGGCAGGCGGAAATATCGGTACAGTATTTAAAATACTTTAATTACACAAAAAATTGTATCTTGAACTTTTTTGAAATAGACGGGTTCGTTAGGAATAGCTTTTGTGCAATTGACATGTGATATCACATACGGAAGATCTTACTACTTGAAAATACATATCTTTAAGGACATTGTTTAAATAAAATATAAAGAATAGTTCAAAAGATACTAAAGTGTTTGGTTTAGTTCCTTATACCTTTTCAACTGCGAAATCATTCTTTCCCTCATGATCAAGGAGAGAGATCGGAATTTCAAAGCGACCAGGTACTAAAACATTTGACTATCGTTTACGCCTACTCTGTTCTCATATTTTACATTAAACCTACAAGGAAATATACCGAATTTCCCTGGGATTCACTTTTGACACCATTACTTGGTCTTTGATGTATCTGCTACCAGCTGCTCCAGTTGTGAATTACGAGGGCATGCCTGGGTGTTTTTAGAGAATAAATATATTTAATAAATTTAATTGATGCTAATGAATTTTTGAAGTAAACTGTTCCTGAGTCTGTTATTCTAAACTGTAACTGTTGAAGAAGTAAATATTCTAACTTCTGATGCATCAATATATTGGTTTAAAATAACATTTTCCTTTGGGGCTACCTCCAAGTATGTATAACCCGGACGCTGTATTCTGGTGTTGCAACTACCGACAGCTGATACCAGTAGTAAATTTTATAAGACTGTCAATTACTAAAGTTAGGACACGAATTTTGGAAATAAGCCATGCTTTCATCGTCCTAAACGCCTTCTTATACCACTACCCCTACGGACGTTCCTACCTATAAGTTGCCAAATTTTGAAGCTTTTCATTCCCTTATGAAAACTCAGCTATTTAATCGGCGGCTTTCTAAATTCTAAGAATTTAATTCCCATTCTGATTTTAAGAACTCGCCTTTGTGAGTCAGTCGCTTTCCATCCTCTTCAGCTGATGTGGTGCGAGCGCTGCGGACCCTAAGCACTTGTGGTATCTCTAACTTTACCAGAGGAACCTCAGACAGATCAGCCGAGCCCCTCCCGAATGGGAGTTGTTCGGATTGGTTTGGACTCGAGGGAGCAGTGTGTTCCCGACACCCGCGGGAGATCGGGTACCTTCGGCCAGGCCTCGTCCGCCCAGAGGGGGCAGAGGTTTGCCTATAAAGTCTCGGGTACTAGCTCCCGGCTCCTTCCTCATCTGGAGGAAAGGGGCCTAATCCCGGAACACCAGTTTGGCTTCCGTTCTGGTCACTCCACGACCGAGCAGCTACTGCGGGTTGCCGAGAAGGCCTCCCTGGGTTTCCAGGAAAGGTCTAAAACGGTAGCAGTGCTGCTCGACGTGGAGAAGGCATTCGCCACTACCTGGCATGAAGGACTCATTTACAAACTCCTGGAGCATGAAATTCCCCGTCCATACATTTCCTTGGTGGCCGGTTTCCTCGGAAACCGAAGCTTCCGAGTAAAGATGGAGGGGAAGCTGTCCACCGAGCGGCCCATTGGCGCTGGAGTACCGGAAGGCAGCGTGCTGTCGCCGGTGCTCTTCGCAGCTTACATGGCCGACATCCCAACACACCACAACACCCAAACCTGTCAGTATGCGGACGATCTCATGATCTTCGCAGCCAATAGGAATACACGGTACAGCTTCCGGCAAATCCAAACCCAGCTCCGGGCCATTGGCGAATGGAGCGCAAAATGGCGAATGGCAATTAACCCGGAGAAGAGCTCTGCTATTCTCCTGGCGAAAACCATAGCCAACCGGTTGCAGCAGAACTTCGTTTTACGGCGCCGTCGAATCCCTTGGGTGCAGACGGCGAAGTATCTCGGGGTGACGCTGGACCGTAAGTTAACTTACGTTCCGCACGTCAAGGGCAAGGTCCAGCTGGGGCACGTCGCACTCCGGAGCCTATACCCTATCTTCAGATCAACCATGCCGATCCGTCTCAAACTCCAACTGTATCGGGCGATCATTCCGCCTATGATTCTGTACGGCTGTGAGATCTGGGGAACAGTGGCTAATACCACTTTCGTCAGACTCCAGACGCTGCAGAACAAGGCATTACGCATCATCTACGATACAGGCTGGAGATTCCCGGCTCATATACTACATGAGCACTCCCAGATCCCGTACATTGTCGATGTCATTCGCGAGAGGGCACGATCAATGTATGAGAAAATCCAAATGCACCCCAACCCTTTAGTGAACTCCCTGGGAAGGTATGACCCGAGAGATCAAAGACGCTTGCCGTCCTTCAGACTGCCGAGAGACGTCCTGGGACCCCTTGGGTAACCCAAGGAAAACCCCAGTTGTCTCTGGGAACAATTTCTACGCCAAAGGACCAAGCGCTACACAACCCGTACCCAAAACGGAGCAAAAAACTATATCGTGTCTCCCAAAAAGGGAGAACGATTAAGTGCAGCTGCCCACGACAAAGAGGGGCAACCCATTCCAAACCCTTTAAAAATTTCAAACAGTCAACAATTCCAAACACCCCAGCAGAACATGGATCTACTAGTTCATTTCGCAGGTTAAGCCGCAAAGCGGCTAGGTACTGCGGCATATGACACCCGGACGGGGAAGGCCCCGCCCGACTAGGACTACCTTTGGACCTCTGCAGAGCTAGTAGAAGGTGTGCTAGATCACCAGGCGGCCCCAACGAGTTTTTCGCGAGTTTTCTCTGCGGGGTTGACGCGCGTAAGTGGCGTATTTACTTCCACCCGTCTTGACGTTGTTTTCGATATGGGCGGGCGGGGGGGGGGGGTTTTACACTCCAGATATTGCCCTATGGAAAGAACCACGGAGTCCTCCATTGTCTCCCGGGTGATAGAGGCCGGAGTCTTTGGACTCTAGGGTAGACCTCATTTTTACATGTATTTTGGTTTACCAGAAACTTCAACTAATGTGTTTCTTGCAGAGTGAGTTTACTGGAGCCCTAATTATCTCAGCTACTCTAGTTTATACCAATTGCTTCTCCTTAACAAGGAAGTTAGCTAATGACTTTTCTTATTTAAAAATGTAGCGATTCATTCTTACAGTATACGCCCAAAATATCTATTGCATTATCCATCTATCCATCATCTCCTTAAGAACTTATTATCACCCTGTCATTAATTCCGGTAATAAAAATATAACATCACTTTTTGAAAAAAACTTTGGATGAAATAAGTAATACACTTTCGTAGCACTATTTTGTTGAAGAACGTAAGTGAATGTCATGTGAAGGTAAGGTATATGTATTCCAAATATGCTGTCCCCTCACTCAAATCACACATCCAGTCTTTTTCTAGTGTTTTTGTTCATGGATTTCGAAACTTGTACTTCCATGGATATACGTTACTGAAATTTTGGAAAGAATGCATGACTGGATACCTACCGTAGATAAGTAAGTGCTAAGTGTGAAAAGTGGGTTGCTACATGCTGGCTCACCCTTTAAAAAATTGTGTTGCAAAATGTAAAGCAATATCTTGGAAACTGTCACTGACAAAAAGTGTACATCACATAAATTGTTTATTTTTCCCAACACCTTTATATCTCTTTTGTATATTAAGCTTTAGTATTTCTGTAAGCGATTCCCAGTTGTAGGAAACGATGCAAAATTCATTTACTAAGAAGAGAAGTTTACAGAACCGTGAACCTCGCAGAGCTTCAGAGATTAGAGATGAAACTCTGTATTTGGTATAAGGGTTGGTGGATTAAATGGCATGTGAAACTCGTAATGCGATGTAAATACGCGGTCCTAGCCAAGAGGTAGAAGCTACTTTACCATAAATACGTTCCAACTCGTAATTCTTGTGCCAGTCACACTAAACCCCTATGGTCTTAAACTATGGTGCTGTACTCATATGATACTCTCTGCTCAGCTTATACAAACTATTCTGACAAATGCTTATTGTCCTACATACTTCATAGAAATCGAAATAAACATTTGTAGACATTCTTTTATTTTATGTGTTTCCTTCCAGGTATAATGAATAAGAGAATATAATGTGGTTAATCGATAGTCAAATGTCTCAAAGACCTGTGGTTATTTGATGGTTTTCAGATTTCATTCTCTTTGCATGACTATTAAATAAAATAAACAAATAACTTCATATTTCAGAAAAGTATGCATAGCTAAAACTGTACAAATGAAAAGAATATTTAAAAATGGTTAGCTCTGCTAAAAACTAAAAAAAATGTATGTGGCACAAATTGTATCCTTCAACAAGGTGTTCCGTTTCAATATTACGTTTACCGGGTATGCAAAAATCATTCAGAAAATATAGGACAGCTGAGTTTATTTCCAGAAAATTCATGATAATTTTTTCAGGTGTTCTAAAAATATTTAAAATAAGGTATTTTAATCAAATTCTTTAAATGTATTTTTTAAAAAATATAAATTTTCCTAAAAAATGTTCCTTATAAATGGTAGTTTATTATGTGTTTCTCATATGGGAAGGTGCATGTACTTGAGTGCCACTAGGTGACCAACCAATCGGAGTCCTGCGGTGTCGTATTGCATTTCCGCTAAGTGGTGTGTGACGAGCGCCAACCTAATCAAGGAAGGTAGAGAGTAATGTATCTATCATAACCACGAAAACCCTATGCTTTTAGCTCAAATAGTTTTTCTAATACAAATAAATAAACCACTATTACCTGTATCATAACAATAAATCGCGACGTAAGCACTGTATGAGTATCATTATTGGTTGTCATATATGCGTGTACTTATATTTGTAATTACTTAGAACTAAAACGTAAATGTTTGACATGACGTGATAAAAGAATTACTTTGAATAGTCCAATTCGAGCGAGAGGAAACAATAAATTTCCTGCTGCCCTGGCAGAACGTGCCTGGTCACATATCTTTGTTTATGAATGGTTCGTAATCTCTATTTGCTCTAGAGAGTTCAAAGTGGTTGGTGTGTATGTATGTACATATGCTTATAATTACTCAGAACTGAAATTTAAACCACTGACATGACGTGATAAAAGAATTGCTCTTAATAAGTCAAGGTGTTAAATTCGAGAAAGAGCAAACACTTAATTTCCTGTTAGCCTGTGGAACGCTGTGTGCTTATATTTATGAATGAATGCTGGATAAGAAGCGTTTATTCACTCTGGAGAGTTCAGAACAATATCATTCAGTTGTTTTTTACACAACAGTAGAGTAAGAGCTACATAGTGCAATGACTGCTTGTGGTGAATTTAGTGGCGAGTCCAAAAGGCAGGTATTTCGATGTCAGGCCCGAAGTACTATTTTTAAGGTGTACACGTTCTTCAAAAATTTTTGGGAAATAGAAACTAAAAGTGAGTTATTGTAAAGAGTATTTCCGTTCAAAAACAGGGGAAAAGTGCATCAGCTGGGTCAACTTGCAATTGAAACGGGACACGACGTAATACGCCTCCCACCTTACATACCACTGCCAATAAAATCCAATTGAGTTGGTGTGGGCTCAAATAAAAAGGGGGATTGCAAACAGAAATAATACTTTTAAATTGACCTTCGTTAAACGACTTGTTCACCAAGAAATTGACACGGTAATGCAACAGGACTGGGAAAACTGCGTGAGGCATGCAGAAAGCCTTCAAGAAGACGTTTTAAGAAACAAATAGCACGTGACGAGATTTCGGAAGCTATAATCAAAAATTTGCAAGACTGAGACGATGAAGACAGTGACAATGACAAATTGTCTCTTAACGGAAGTGACATTGATAGCCATATGGATGAGTCACTGGCAGTTCCATTGGATTAGAAAAACAGGTAATTCATAAATTATAATAATAGTAATAGTATTTTAAAATATACATAAATTGCGAAAATGCTTTTTCCAATTTTGAGTGTGATACGGCATCTGATTAGTTGGACTCCAGAAATTTTCCTATTTGAAACACATAATAGGGTAGAAGATTTCTCAAAAATGTCATCACATTCTTTAACATGTTAAAATTAAAAACCATGTGTCATATTAAACCAATTTTATTTAGCTACAAACACACAAAATCACACATACACACACCGGCCTTTTCTAAAAGTGCACCTGAGGCTGCAGCACTCGCAGAGCATATTTCTGCTGAAATCTCGTTATAAAATTTACAGGTGACTAAATGCTGCCCTTATTTACATTAAGTAGCAGAGAAATTATATAGGTGAGTTAATATTATGGCGCTACAAGTGAGGAAAATTGAAATTTCTCCACCTCATAACTGGTTGAGTCATATGAAATAATATAGCAAGAAAAGTCACCAGTTTACGACCCTCGCAAGATCGAAGCGGAAAGAGGTAAATTTTTGTGATAAACAATTCACGACATAGAAGTTCCAGCACTAAATTAAAGAAAACTGTTATCACGGTTATGTTCTAAAATCTCCCATGGTAGAGGCTGCGCCGTGGCTCAGTGGTTAGACCGCTTGGCTCTCACCAAGGCGGCTCGGGTTCGATCCCAGGCGACCGCAAAGTGAGATTTGTTGTGGACAACACGGCGCTGGGGCTGGTTTTATCCGGGACCTCCGGTTTCCCCCACCATCTCTTTCCACCGGTGCTCCATCTTTATCTCATGTATCATCAGTGTCACCGTCTGCGGTGCCGTATGTAGTAAAAGCGGGCGTTAAACACTACACACATCTCCCATGGTATTAATTCACGGTGTAAACAAAGACTTTTAGGTTCGTTGGGTTCCAAAACTGCAGTCAACAGACATATCCGTAATAGATTACACAAGCCAAAATTGGCCTAGTGCTTGCTTATCTTGTGTTTTTTCGTATCCAGTCGTGGTTCCTGTTGACTATTTCTGCTCTCTTTCTTTTCTGCAGTACACGTGCGAATGAGGAATAACGTGTACTGTGATGTAAATAACTATAGTGCTAAATTGACAATCCAGATTGTTGATATTTCACATTTGTTGTAATATAACATATTGTCGCGAGACATTATCGCGATAGCGCGGCTGAGGCGCACGAAAGAACTTGCTGAAACAGATAAAGATAGTGCGGAGATAAAAGGCTGCCGTAACAGATAAAGTTACATGACTGGACGTTTAGATTTCTTGTTTGTTACAGAACAGTCTAGAATTATCAGTGGACGTATAAAAGGAAGCAGCGGAGAGTCGTAATGAGAGTGTAATCGGAAATGAGTATCGTGTGCCTGCAACTGTGAACGCTTTAGTTTGTGATCAACGACCTTGGGAGATTGTATTTGTGCATGTTACGTAATTCTGCTACTCTAAGTTGTTACCAAAGTGTGTTTCTACGGAAATAAAGAGCATTTTGAACTTCTGCAACTTGGAATTTTAATTTTTTTTTAAATTTACGTTCTCCAACGTTAAGTCATATCGGACGATGAATGAATTGGGTGAAATTTCGCTCAAATGAGCCCGGGGTCCATAGAGTTTAGATTTACCCAACATTCTTCTTTCAGGATAAGGGAAAACCCCGAAAAAACATTATCCAGGTAACTCACCCAGACCGAGATTCGAACTCGGGACCTCTTGAACGGACTTTTAATTCTATGAACCCAGAAATTCACAATATTGTGACGAAGCTGGGCTTTATCCAGTTTCTCAATAAGGGTCATGTCTTACAGAATTAACCGGGATATGATTGGTTAGTGTGAGAGAAAGACAGACTCTCATCACTAACATAAATTCCAGAAACTGCATCCAGACTCAAGCAGATATTTCTGGGTATTTTCTCCAACCCCTGCAAACTTCCTTGAAACCCTGCGTGCTCGCGACGAGTTAGTGAGCAATACTCTTGTTGTCAGAGGGAACGATATATACTCTTGTTCCCCCCCCCCTCTCTCCCAACCCTATAGCAACTTATGTAGAAAACAAGCATTTACTTCATAGCCATTAAATGGCGTCAGCTAAGTGAAGTAGGCTACGATGTATCGTGCTGTTGTTCCATGTTGCATGACGTCACTTCTTTTCACGCCGGCAGGCTGGTTCTGAAAATTCAGAGCGGTTGATGCAATTTTTTTTGGCAGGGGCCCGGGGGTATGTGTTGGGCAGAAAAAGAAAAACATAATAACATCGACAGTAATCCCAGGGTATACATTCATTATTCAGGTTCCCACAGAGCGGAACAGATTGAGTTATGGCAGAGTTCGGCCCTCTATTCTTCTTCTTACTCTTCTATTACTGCGTAAGATAGTCCTAGAAGTTAAGGAAATGTCGTCTCAGGGCGAATCTTCATAGGAAGGATTAAGAATATAAACAATGCTTATACATATCAAGGCTCAAATTGCACATTTGTACATAATACTGTCAGAAACAGTTGACTGCTGCCAGACGCATGCGCAGTTTTACTACGTGAAAGCTTGTACATTACGCTGGTAGTTGTGAACGGTTTCTGGTGAAATCGTCTGATCTAAGATCACGTTAACACAAAGTTGGTATGTTATCCATTTTATCTTCTCGTATTAGCCTCCATTAAATTTATCAAAAAACTTAACTGTATTAGCTATTCTCAAACTCACCTTTGTATACATTGAGAGAAAAACGTATTTCAACCCTGTAACAGTTAGCAGCAGTTTCTTAAAAGCTAATATATTCAAACAACATCAAAACATCAGATTGAGCAGATGTCATTGCGTGAAAATACTGGTAGATCAAAAAAGTTCTCTGTCTTAAGTTATTGCAACAGAAGAGCTATTTTGTATAAATTTTATATAATGTGAGCTCAATAAGTGATGAATGTGTTATTTCAATGACGTGCCAAAACCCGTAACTATTTGATGTTTGTATGTCTGAAAAGTCTAGAGTTCATTTACATTTGAATTTATTCAAATCATAAATTTGTAAAGTGGTGACAGCAGAAGAAAGAGAACCAGATATTTGGCTTATCTTGGTGAAGATATAAATTTTACATTATATTAAATAAGACGTTTCTAGTTTAATTTATTTTATTTTGCAAATAGTGCACAAAACTGTATGATAATTTGCCATGCAAATCTTTAGTAACTCAAAACTATTCAAGTGTGAGATATTTTTGTGGTAGATAGTGCAAAAATACCCTACTGCAGCAAAGATGTATGCTAGAACACAACTTATTATTCTTGTATTTTTACTTTGGTCGTATAAATTGTAAAATGTGGTGTATTTTGGTATATTTGATCACCCCTTGTAGAAGCGACGGGGTTATAGAGTGGTATGGAACAACGGTCTTGACGTAAGAATGCCAACTTTAAGATGCAGAATGCATGTCAAGAAAATGAAGTCGAAGCAGTAAGGCCTGCCAACTTGAGAAAATTGCAGGGTGCCTTCTTCCTGTCTCCCCCACCCGCCTCTTACGTCCCTAGCAATCTGTCGAATGGCTTGACTTCTCAAAAAGCAGCATCTGCCTACGTTGGGAGGAAAAACAAGCAACGTATTTTGTTGGTAGTCTCTCAGTTATTTACATGTGACTGTTGACTGACGTCATAAATACTGCTTGTTGACCATAAACCTGTTTTCTGATATTGTCATGGTTTCTATAACAAAGTATTTGATGGTTATGTATCTTACGTCTTTATACCATAATTTGTAGTTCCTTTACCTCTTGCCTATGTTAGGAGAGTAAGTGCTCTCTTTGAAAATAAAATTTTAGGTTCACCGTGGCCCAAATATATTTTTAGCAATAAAAATTCAGTGGGAGAAATATCCATCAAAAGATGTTTTATTCATAATATATGAATAAACATACGATATTTGAATCGAAGTCTTAGAAACTTATATGCCATAATCAAAACTAGGGATAACATGTCAATATATACGATGGTTTTGCGCGGAAGGATTTTATATAAATCTTATTGTTGTGTAATTGGAAGATGCGAAAATAAAGCACCTAGTTTGGCATTCATCCGACGTTTAGTTTTATTCTTTCCAGTAGTTTCTAGAGATTTTACCGGAACTGCATGCTTAGAGACTCACTGCATAAATAAATGAAGTAAACAAATGAAGCAAATTCAGAAAAGAAAAAGCCCGGGTGATTGCTATCTCTCTGCGTGCCTCTGACCATCACCAGTCAAATACGTAATTAAACAGCGTTTGCACTAAATAATTCCAGATCATTGAGGTTAAATATTTTGATAAAGCCATAGTTTAATGTGTGTAATTTTTTTTAATTTACGTCCTCCAGCGTTAAGTCATATCGGACGACCATGAATGAAATAGATGGAATGATGCTCAAATGAGCCCGGGGTCCATGGAGTTTAGAGCTACACGACATTCGTCTTCCAGGATAAGGGAAAAGCCCGAATAAACCTTATTCGGGTAACTCACTCTGACCGAGATTCCAACTCAGGACCTCTTGAACGTAAGGTAGACACACTACCATCTACGCTACCGACATGGACTAGTTTAATGTGATATAGGAGGGTCGGTTGATAAATCCTGGGCTTCAGAATAAAAGATACATAATTTATTTTCTTTATTTTCTCAACATAATCACAAGAAAGGCTAATTACATTTGTCATATGGATGCTCCGTAGGGGAGCGGTTCCGTCCCCCTTCAGCTGCTTTAGCTCGAGCGCTGCGGACCCTTAAGACTCGTGGTACCTCTAACGTTACTAGAGGAACCTCGGGCCGAGCATTCGAGCCCCTCACTGAATGGGAGTTGTTCGGATTGGGTTGGACTCGAGGGGGCAGTGGTTCCCGTTACCCGCGGGAAATCGGGTACCTCCGGTCAGGCTTCGGCGGCCCGGAGGGGCAGAGGGTTGCCTAAAAAGTCCCGGGTACTAGCCTGCATAGCTAGTAGAAGGTGTGCTTCATCACCAGGCGACCCCACCGAGTAGTCTTCCCTGAGGGGTTGACGTGCGTAAGTGGCGTATCCACTTCCCCCCGTCTTGACGTTGTTGTCGATGGGGGGAGGCCTTTCTCGACTCCAGGTATTGCCCCAAGGAAAGACCCCCGGAGTTTTTCATCGCTCCTGGGTAACAGAGGCCGGAGTCTTAGGACTTTCGGGTAGGCCTCGTTCAACATTTCTCACATGGAAGTTCTAATTTAATTCAACTATCTCTGTAGTGCGATTTCTCATGATCCTCAAAATCGCTGTTTACCGCATCAATGATTTCCTCGTTGCAGCGAAATCTTCGTCCTTCAAGAACATTTTTGAGGTTCTGGAACAGGTGCTACATATGGCAATTCGAACTTAAATTCGCACATTTTTTTCCATTGAAATGACTGAACGATGGGTCGGAGCATTGTGAAGAAACAAGACATGAGATCTTTCTCTTTTCACCTCATCACTGAAACGTTGCAGTAAGATTGTGTAATGGATATTTTTACGCCTTTCCAAGTAATCAGTAAAAATAATGTGAATTTGTGTGTTAGTAGAATTAAAAGTGCAATTTTCAGAAATTTAAAATGTTTATTTGTGTAGAAATGCACTCACAGTAGCAGTATTACATCACATACACAATCTACCAAGGTCGATGACCACAACAGCGTTCTGACTATACCTGTTTACATCAGCTCTCGTTACAACATCTGTTCACGACTGACTATTGGCGAGTCGTCACTTCCATTTATGTCAGTTTGTTTCGGCAGACGCTTATCTGCATGCTATCTCTATCAGTTCCTTTGTGTAAACAAGTTGCGTTATCGCTCCGCGCGAACCTTTTATGCGCGTAGCCGCGACAATAATTAACTGTGTATCCCAGAAAACACTCGCTATAACCTTGTTAGCAGAAAAAATTGAATTTCCCATTTTTGGAGTTGGTGCACCTGGCGCAATCCACTGTTTTGACTGTAATTTACTTTCTGGAGTGTAGCAATGCATCAAAGTTTCATATATGTTAATAAGCCGTTTCAAAAAGTCACTGGGAATTTTACGGTAGAGCTTCAAATTCTTAAGAGAAACAGTTTTTCTATGAAACTCTGGATCAGGTGTTAACAGACGCGGTACCCATCGTACACAGACATTGTTAAAGCCTAAAACATTACTTAAAATATTACCTGCACGTTCCTTTGATACGTTTACAGCCTCTGCTATCTTAAAGAACTTTATCTGTGGTCTTCCAATACTAAACAATGAATTTTTTAAATGATCCCTGCATTTGTGACTTCACAAGGCGTCCAGAGCGAGGCTCATCACTAGTGCTTGTACGTTCTAATTTTAACTCTGCATCCCACCCTTTAATCATTGTATATGAAGGGACAGTCTTTCAATGTACTGTCCATTTCCTCCTTGACTTCTTTAGGCGTTAAGCCATTCAAATGGAATTAATTTAATCACTGCTCGTTTTTCCAAATTCTCCACTTTCGTGAAACCTCTAAACTTATCTTGATTAATATGCTGTCATTCAAAAGCTTAACAAGTCATTGGCATGTAACTATGGATGCAAGCTAGTATAGAGTTAAACTATATGATGATATCCGTCAAACTGGTTCAGTGGCGGCATCTTTATATATCAGCTGACCCTCGTACATGAATTTAGAGGTGATATTCTGAATGTTATATTACAGTTTAATAATCCTAACTTGTAATACAGTCTCGAGTTGGGGATACAGAGATCACCTGTTCATAATGTAGTTCACAGAAGGCTTTGCTTAACTGCATTGCTTTCACTTAGATGATAATAATAACATTCTATGGAAAATAATAATAATCGATATAATAAATGTAACACTTTTAATAACCCAAATGTTACAACCCAAATGTTACAACCCAAATGTTACAGTATTAACCTTTATACTTATGTTTTGTGTTCAGTTGATTTACAGGTTGTTTAATTTTGTGTAAATGTGGAAATCATTTTATTTCGGATTTGAATGTTATATTCAGTTTACTTATTTGTGCTCCAACAGAGCAATATTTCAATTGCAGTAACTACATATATAGTAATTATACAAACTTCGCTCAAATATTGCACGATCTAATTTCACATTTTGTTTTCAGCGTTCCAATCTACGTAGAATTTATGAAGTAATTCTTCTACTTTTTCCTTCTCTATTACCCTGACGTACACGTTTCCCTCAGGGACTTAAATTTGAGCGCTTTTGGCGGGTCAAATGCCCTCAAGGATCAGGCGGATTCTGGATCAGAGATAATATCCAGGATGGGAGATCAGCCTGGAATGAGAGTAAAGAAGGAGGTGATACGAAATGAGGATGTGAAAGGAAAGGTGATTATGGAGCAGTTGGTGAAATTACTGTCGGGGAAAAGCGGCGAACCCAGACGCTGCTTTGTACACCAAATTCCACTTACAGTCCCCTGGGATCGAAGCTGTGTCACTTTGTGGTCTGGCTATTCAGTCACAGCACGACCTATGAAGTAATTAGGGACTTTAAAATTTGATGCTCATGTTGGTTGTTTGATGCTCAAATTTTTAAAAGTATTTCCCCAATACTTCTGTCAATATCATGCGATGTTAAAGTTATAACAGTTACAGTTTTTGATAAATTTTCAATGCAATTCACCTTTCTTTTATTCTCCTAGACGTGGCACAGAAAACAGATATTACTACATTTGTAAAGAATAATTTTAGGTTTTTGACTTTATTTTATCTTTCAGGATTTTGAAGAACACGTTACTTTGCATAAAACGTTTCAGTTATTTTCTTAGAACTTGTCAAGGCACCATTTTGTGATAGATATATCAGGTGACTCAGCTGTCCCCATTTATTCTTATTTATGCAAACCCCAGTTTATACTGTGATGTGAAAACTTTGATGCTTTTAGCACAAAATATATTATTGCAACTCTGCCCCTGTTTTCCGTACTGTACACACCAGCATTAATACTTACAGCCTTGAATGAGGACCAAGAAGCTGCGAAAAGCTTAAATAAACGTCTTTTCATGGATATAGATCGACATAGCTCACGTGGCAGCCGGTCGAGATGGTTAGCCGCTGGAATATGTAGATTCAAGGGCTAGATTTGAAACGACGTTACATTAATGTTTTTCTTTCACCTATTCTTCATTGTCTGTATATTAGTAACTAATTTATTTGTTGTTATAATTGGTTCTCTTGTGCGCCAGAAACCCAATAATTACGATCCGGTAATTAGGGATCTACAAAGATTAGCTCACCATATAGTTTCACCGTGCTCACCCTATCGGCAGGTAGGAGAGGCTCTTGATCTTTAAGGGGTAACGACGGACTATCTGATAGCGCGTCTGCCTCACGTTCAAGAGATCCCAAGTTCTAATCTTGGTCAGGGCGAGCTACCTGGATAAGGTTCTTTCCGGGGATTTCCTTTTTCCTGAAAGACGAATATGACTTAACGTTGAAGGTAGTAAATTACAAAAAAGGGCTATCTTTATGTTTTGTTAAGGATCATGTTTAAATTTGTGACCTTTATAAATTGTACCGTATCTGCTTTTGTAGCTGTCCATGACATTAAATCTAATAGTTCTGTTTCGTGCTTAATATTATGTTTCACCTTATATTTGTGAAATGTTTAAAACTTGATTGAATGGGTCAAGCACAATACCAACCATAATAAAATATTTATTATAAACTTTACTATCAACCACTATAAAAAATTGGCATTATTGTATTTTGTAAACACCTATAGTTTTATAAAAATCTTATTTGTGTTATAATATCAAATTATAAGCCCCCATAGATAAAACAAAAGGTAATAAATTTTTTTAGGTGATCACGGAAGATTTTAGCACAACTTAAAGTAGCAGAGTGGTGAAATAGCCTGTATAATACCATTTAGCCAACACCACCTTGCTACGGAAAGTTCGTTTACCTATTTGTTAACCGCAGACCTCAGACCCCACCTCGAATCTTTACATGCTTTCTACAGTTTCGTACAGTGTTGAGCTCGTTTTGAAAGTTTTAATACAAATACGAAAAATGCATCCGCCATTAAAATTACTGTATGAGCTAAAACTGCCGTAATTTGTGACAGAAGCAAGAATAATCTACCTAAAACTCAGCATTTTTGACATGAGTGTTCAACGAAAAGAGCTGTTAGCTGAAGACTTAAATCCAATTGGTCCTACTGTGTGGATCTGCTATTATGTATTCTAATGTTATTGTAAACAGATGCATATGATAGGTTGTTGTTGAAGGTGTGTCTGAATGTACGCTAATGAATAAAAATTTGTAATCTCGCAGCTTTCTGTCTCTCAGTACGATGTTTTTGGAATCGGCTTACATAGTGATTACTCTCTGTTTCATACAACATTTATGCATTTAGTTATCTACACCTCCTATATAAACTGTTCAAGAATTGCACGTCACGTGACTCAACACGTTGCATAAATGCAAATATAAATTGTGTCCTTGGTATCTTATATACCTTGGTCAGTATTATGAGCCAATAAATACTGTTCCCTGCTGAACTTCCTGAGATACTAAGACATAAGAGATATTCTCAGCATTAAAAATGTTGCATACTGTTTATATATACAGAGTTCTTCATTTAAAACCTAGCGGATGCAAGGCATTTCGCCTTTACGCGATTGGGTGTACCACAACTGTCTTTGCTGCCAAATGAACCCCACGTACAAACCATATATGACACTCTTACCTGATAGAAGATGCTGTAATTGTTGCACAAAATCATTTCTTTTTTTTTTTTTTGTAATTTTACGTCCTCCAACGTAAGTCATATCGGGCTATGAATGAAATGGGTGTCCATGAACCATACCTGACATTCGACTCTCAGGATAAGGGAAAACCCCGGTAAAACCTTATCCAGGGAACTCATCCTAACCGAAATTCAAACTCGGGACCTCTTCAACATGAGGCAGACGCGCTACCATCTACGCTGCCGAGGTGGGCTATTTTGTTTTAGTTCTTCCAGTATATGAGGATTTGTCTCGTAAGCTTTGTTTTTCAGGCTGCCCCAGAAGTAAAATCCACACACTGTTAGATCGGCGGAGCGAGAGGGCCAAACGCCAGCACTACACTCCTCTGCTGTATGGGCAGCAACAGAATCTTGTTGAAACCATCCATATGATTTCTCTTCTTTTGTCAGTTCATGAGAAATTGTGATCAAAATATCATTTCGGTACCTTTCTTCATTTAGTCTGTTCCAGCGCTAATGGCACACCAACTGCAACTTTCCGATCTTAAATGAGGGAGTTCTTTAATGGATGTGAATATAATGCTTGTTTAAAGGGTGGATATTTCCAGCATCTTCTATAAGGTAAGACTGTTATATATATATATATATATATATATATATATATATATATATATATATATATATATATGCTTTAGGCACAGAGTTTCTCTAGGAGGAAAGCCGGCTGTGGCACACACAATTCGGCACAGGCAAAATGACATGGGCCTGTAAGGTTTTAAATGAAGAACCTGTGTTCACCTTTCGTATATCACATCTCGTCAATGTTTACAACAAAAATGTTATTCCTTAAACCTTTTATAATTGGCTATTGTTGTCTTAATAGAACACCAAAGAAATGCAGAACAATACTTAGAAATCTTCTTCTCCACGTGTTCTAATTGTCAAGCAATGTATAAAGGAACTTGCTTGTTGTTTTAATTAGTGAAGAGAATGGAGCAAATAAATATGCTACGTAATACTTAGTGCAAAAATGCAATGAAATTCCCCTACGTCTGGTAATTCTGTTACAGGCAAACTTATGCATATTTCCCCAAAACGTCGAAGAGTGGAGCTTGATCTGTTTCTAGTTATGTAGAAATTATTTTCTAACAAGAAATATGCAATGTTGAGAGGAGCGTCTTGAAGAGGTACAAAATTAGAGCCCAAAACCTCAGTAAATAATGAGTTTTTTTAATAAAAGTTTGACTTAGATGCTCAAAAGTTTTGTTTGTAGAATATAGATAAATTATTACATAAAATAATTGAAGGTGATCAAGTATTTTCCTCGATGCGTTGTTTTTTCATACCTTTGTAACTGTGACCCATTAAGTGACGTTCATGGTTACAGGGCTTTTTTCATAAACACTAAATTAACATACTTTCACTTCCAGACTTTGGAAAGGATGGGGAATTGTCCTGGCTAAAGAAAAAGTCCTATCCTACAGCTTGGAATCAAACCGGGACCTTTGGACTTGGAAGCTAGGATGTTAAAAGCAGGCGATAGTCTTTGATAACATTGGAAGTATTTGAATTCATTGGAGGAATTCATTTCCTATTCATTAAAATAATCCGTCGTCATCGATAAAAGGCTTCCAATTAATATACCTCTAATTCCCATCGCGTGAAGTAACGTGTGCAGAAGTGGAGTGTTCTGGTGTGGATGGCGAGTGTTAAGTGCTCGACCTAAGAGTGCACAATTTTGACCCTCATAACGGCCTGTTGAACTCCTGGTTAAAGTAGGTGTTTTAATGAGTGATTGATAATATATTCATTTTTCACGATGCCAGGAGGAAACCATTTCCCGTCATCTTAGCAGGGACCTGGATTAAACACATATTTTATCAGCGGCTCGGCTCGGCGAAATCTTGCCGCTTGCAAGGATTGGATTAAAAAGGATTTCCGGCTGTGGCACTACTGGGAAATAAAGTGTTACATCCTGATTTATTACCGTGGGCCAAATGGCTATCGATCGGCATTATCGGGAGCTGCGTTATCGGCCCTTCCCCGTTATAGAGCAGGAAACCGATGCTCTGGTCTCGAACCGCGTGCGACTCTAGTCATCGTGACGTATGCACAGATGGAAGTACCTAAATTATACAGGCTTGCCAACTTAAATAACCAGGCTGAAATATCTCATTGCTTATCAGAGTTCTAAACGAAATCTATCACTTAACGGTTACTTAGTAATGGTGATATTACAAAAGTGGTTCTGCAAAAAGTACGAGGGTGGGTCAAAAAGTAATGCCTCCTATGTTTTCTCTTTTAATTGCCAAGAACATTGAATCCAATTTACATAGCTTGAAAACTACAACGTTGACGATTAATTTTCTACTATTCATTATAATCTCCGTCCTTTTCCACAGATTTGGTCTACCTTTTAACTAGGGTATGTATCCCAGTGCGGTAAAACACACGGTCTTGCTTCCTAAGCCATTGACGCACGGATGTTTTCACAGCCTCCTTCATCTTCAAAATGAATCCCACGACGAGCTTCCTTTAGTGGCCCGAACAGATGGAAGTCTGATAGTGCCAGATCAAGGCTGTATGGGGGGTGAGGTGAGACGTTCTATCCCAATTTCTCAATTTATGCAGTTCTGTAACGGCTGGTATTTGGTCTTGTATTGTCATCCAAAAGAAGAACATTCGCCATAGTTTTTGTTGGGCGAACTCGGCGAAGACGAGAGTCTCAGCTTTTTGAGAGTTCTGAGGTATTGTACAGAATTTATTGTTCATTCCTGCTCCAAAATATCATAAGCACACCCTCTGCATCCCAAAACACCGTCGCCATAACTTTCCCTGCCAATCGCTGAGTTTTGAATTTTTTTCTTCGGTGACGTTGTGTGATGCCATTCCATTGACTGCCTCTTTGATTTAGGTTCAAAAAATGAACCCACGTTTCGTCTCCAGTAACAATTTTTTTTCCATAAGCTCCTCTCCCTCCAAATTGAAGCGCTGCAAGTGTTCGGAGGCTATTGTTTTCCTTGTTTCTTTGTTTTGGGCGGTTAACATTCTTGGTACCCAACGTGAACAAACCCAGTTGTTGAAAAATCGTCATCACACTGCCTTTACTGAGGGAGGTAACGCGACACAATTTACCTGTTGTTACCCGGCGATCACCACGAGTGATGTCATCGACTTGCTGAATGTTGCATGGAGTCACTGCAGTTATCGGCCTGCCGCTTCGCTTCTCATCTGTCAATGATGTTTGCCCTTCAGCTTCGTTACAGCGACGAACTCATCGTCTAACAGTCCTGACATCCTCCGTTGCATCACCATACACATTTTTAGCCATTCGTGAATGCAAATTGGCGTTTCACCTTCCTCATTCAAAAATTCATTCACGGAAACGCTGTCAAATACGAATGTCGACGTCAGCCGTTTTGCAAGAGGATGCAGTGCTGCCACCTGTTGACTTAGGAAGTTACTACTGCAGGGGATTGGAGAAGAAGGTTAGAGGAATTGAACCAAATTCAAAGTTTTCACATAATTTACTTATTTAAGGAAAAAATGGGAGGCATTTCTTTTTGACCCACCCTCGTATTTAGCACTTAGTTTCGGTGTCAGAAAGGAGTTGCAATAGAAACTTGCACAGAAAATAACTGAATAATCACGAGAACAAACCATTAAATATTCAGTAACGGTTTCAACGCTAATGGAAAGTGTTAATGTGTGTTTACTAAGTAACGCGGCAAAATCAATCGGAACAGAAACATACTCAGTAACACTTCCAGAACTAACAGAACCAAAAAATATCAAATTACTCAGTAACGCTTGTAAATATGCCCGAAACAGAAAATAGCCAGGAGCATCCCAAAACTAAGTGGAAGACAAAATAAATGGTCACTCAGTAACGACTATAAAAGTAACAGGGACAACTAGTTATACTCAACAATAGTTACAGAAGTAAGGATGGTTATTACTAAGTAACGCTTGAAGTAAATAGTTAAAAAGCAGCTGTTTGCTCAGTAGCATTAAAAAGTAATAGATTCAGAAGATAGCAAATTACTTAGTAACTACTATATATATATACCAGGGCAATCCACACACAGTGAAGACTGACACCCCATCTAATGACCAGGGGTTTACCGAGCTGTCCCAAAAGGGCGCCTGGCACCTCCGTGGGGCTCTCCATAGGGCAAGACCTAGACACTCTCTTCCATCAGGTTCTGTGGACCCAAGACGGGATAGAAGTGGATACGCCACTTACGCGCGCCAACCACAAAGGGGAAGACTACCGAAAACCTCGGTGGGGCCGCCTGGTGATCTAGCACACCTTCTAGTAGCTATGCAGGCTAGTACGCGGGAATATTATGGCTTCCCTCAACCCCGACCGGAGACGTACCCGATCTCCCACGGTTATCGGGAAACACTGCCCCATCGAGTCCAACCCAATCCGAACAACTCCCTATCAGGGAGTGGCTCGAATGTTCGCCCCGAGGTTCCTCTAGTAACGTCAGAGGTACCACGAATGCTAGAGGTCCACAGTGCCCGCACCACGGAAGCTGAAGGGGACGGATCCCCTTCCCTCGGGGACTCAGTGACTACTGAAAAAGTAACGGTTTCAGAAAATAGCTGGCTACAAAAGTAACTCTAAAGAAAGTAACGAGTTAAAAAATAAAATATTCTGCAGCTATTGAAAAGTAACAGGTTCTCAGGAAATGTTGGAAAAATAACGAGGACTGAAAATAATCTTTCAGTAGTGATTGCAAAATTAACAAGCCCAGAAAGTAACTAGATAGTAATAACGGCTGTAGAAGTAACATTTAAAGAAAACATCAAGCTTTACTGTGATATTTAAAAAATAACACAAAGGAAAATATTCACTGAGTACTGGAAAAAGAAAATAGGAGTTATTAATAAGGGTTATGAAAGTAGCTTCTTATTCAGAATAACTGTAAGAGCAACTACGTCAGAAAATGTTAAATACAAGCTGAAATAATGACAGAAAGTAATTAGCTACTTCAGAACAGTTGTAAAAGAATAACAGGTTACTCAACATTTGGAGAAGTAATGAGGTCAGAAAATAATTAGTTACTCAGTGACAGTAATAGACAATAACATGTTATTATGTAACAGATTTAAGAGTAATGATATTACAGTATCACTTATTACATAAAACGCTTTTAAAAATAACGACAGAAAGTAAAACATTAGTATGCACGGAATCAAGAATAAGGAATCAGAGGAAGTACTAGTTACTCCTAAATGGGGAGAGAAAATAACTAAAGTAAGCGTACCAAAGGCAATGATGACGGAAAATACCTAATCTAAGCAACGATTGTTTAAATAAACAGGAGAGATAAAAGGTACTTCCTAGCTTACGGTTCCAAAATTAATGGAAGAGAAAATAAGTGATTTCTCAGTAACGATTGCAGAAATAATAACAGAAACCACAAGTAATAGTTCATTAACGGCTGAAGAAATAACGGGGGTTGAAAATAGCTGGTTACACAATAACTAGTTACTTCATTGTTTGCAAAATAACAGGCGAAGAAAATAATTTTTTAGTGAAATTCTAGGAGTAACAGCGACAGAAGATAACTAGTTGCTTAATAAGGGGGTAAAAATAACGATATTTATTTCCCAACATGTGTACAGTAACTGACAAGTTACTCAGTAACGGCGATACGTGATAACCAGTTACCTGCAACTCTTGCAAACAGGTCAAAGGGTAGGGACATGATTAGGGTTAAATTAAAGTGATGAGTTCTCCATAACATTTACAAATATATTTTAAAGATTGGGGAAGTCAAATCTAACAAAGCTCTCCTTTATCTTGAAGAGATAAATGGTGCAATCAAGACAGACATTGAGTCAATTTATACATAATAAATAAATATTACATTTTATGTAGAGTAGCGTAGAGTTCTGAACAAGAGGTGGGTGGTTCACATTGTTTGTTAAGATTTTTAGAATTATTAACAAGTTCTATGATGAGACTATAGCAGCAGCATCCAATGATCTGACTAACCAACTAACTGACTGACTAACTGATGACTGAATAACCCTTTCTTACTGGCTGTAATAGTTTAAATAGAACTGACTTTCAAAATATCTGCTAACATACGACTCAGCGGTTCCTCACAGAGGGTTTACATCCTATGATGCAATCTTGTGTAACCCAAGAATGACTCTTCTTAATTTTTCTGTCGATTTAACAGGAAACATATGAGCTGGCAGGTCAATATCGCTGCTTACTTTGATCACTGAGTCATCCAATCTGTCCCAACTTATTACGGCCTGCTAAGGCCTGGAGCTTACCACGAAATGAAATGTGAACCTCGAATAATTAAAATATTTCTCAAATCTTGTTCAGACCTTATACGCAACATATCCCCCCGTTTAGAGTTTGCTGCACTCAGCAAATCTAAATGACTAGTAACATTTACGGATGAGATACACATTTTTAAGTGGGGAATACATTAAAGAATAATTTACACTTAGGAAATGTTGTGCCTGGGCACATAGGCAACCGAGCATACTTACTAGGTGGAAAAATACAAACGTTTACATATACATGATTTTTTTTTCTGAAAAGTCCTAACTGTAACTCCTGAAAAAGAAAATTATAGGATAGGAAATGGGAATGGGTTAATGCGGATTGTGTTTGAAGAATCCCACGTTGAATGAAGTCCATAGTTCCATTTGAAACATACTGTTCCACCACTATGATCTATGTCATATAGTTTTGGGAGACACTTCACAACACATGGTCACTGAAGGGTTAAAATTACTGCTTTAAGTTTGTCTAACATGGCCTTAGCTGTCACAAGTATTGTTAAGTTTTTAGGGCGTGTAAAACAGCTGACGGTAACGGACGTAAAATTAACTACTCAGTCACGGTTTGAAAATAAAGTAACAGTGATAGAACATAATTAGCTGCTTAGAGTTGGAAATTAATGGGAAGATTAATTAAGTGGTTAATTTGCCTTAATGCATATAAGCCTAATACATGTGAAAAGGTTGTAATAAAAAGCAGTATCGCTAAAATTGGCAAATTTGATATACTGTAATACTTCTTTTAGTTTTGCATTTTTAAAATGAGGGTTTCTGTTCTTTAATTTATTAAAAAGCACTAAAATATTTCTGGAATGACCGCAAAGTGAATTACTTGCGAAGAGATAAATGTAAAGGAAATTGCGTGACTGTTACAGTGTGCTAGTAAGTGCATAATATAAACGGAAATCGAAAAACTGCCCTTTCGTTATAAACCAGACTTTTTCAACGGCTGTTGGGGGAATTGCTGCTATATGCTTGAAAAACACGGCCAGCGGCAAATAAAAATGAAATCGCCCCTGGTGGTTATGTTGTCGGCATGAAGAAACAACTGACGTGAGTTTATGCATGCAACCGCACCCCATGCTGATCTGTGCGACAGTTGCCCGCCTGATTAAAAACGGTTAAATGGGTGTAATGAAATCGTGACGCGGTAGGACCTGCTCTATTATGTCCATTAGACCAACGTGGTGGTTTGTCCGACATGTCCCGGGTCGCAATTAACCTCTTTGTGTGCATGCGAGACTCACTTTTTCATTATAAGTCTGAGTCTGCACTGCAACGTCGATATCGATGTTATTTTCTTTCATTAAGCGATAAACGCTTCCCCATAAACTGAGATTATTTCGTTAATGAAACAGTTTATTTTAGTAGGCTGAGATTAGCACAGGAGGCTTTGTGGCGATACCGTTTTTCAAGTGTTTATATCCCAGTAACAAGAAATAAAAGCCGATCGGCATTCCAATAACGGGCTTACGTAGTGGAAAATGACGTGTAGTACAAATAGAAAGAGATTCTTCTTTATTTTCCTTGACAAAAACATTTTCATCATAAAATGGGAATATTTCCTTAGAATGGCAACAAAGACTAAATTACGACCATTAGTCCTATCATAGAATTGTATACCGAATTCAATTCTTATAAACAGCTCCGATACACACAGTGGAACATAAGAATGGCGACATGAGCATAGCATTATCTTTAGGTGCGTTGCCAACATTGTGTACCTCTAGCCTAGTATTTAGCAAACATTTTAGAAATAATGTTAAAATCTTTATAAGACCACAGAAAAGAAAACTAGGACTTCCTACTTGACAAAGTTATAAAATATTGGATAGCTAAAAGAATAAAGAATTTTAGTTAATAGATAGAAATTAATCATTCCTTCACACTTACCGTGATTTACGTCCTCCAACGTTAAGTCATATCGGACGATGAATGGAATTGGTGAAATGAAGCTCAAATAAACCCAGGGTCCATAGAGCCTAGAGTTACCCGACATTCGTCTTTCAGGATAAGGGAAAACCCTGGTAAAAACCTTATCCAGGTAACTCACCCTGACCGAGATTCGAACTTGGGATCTCTTCTACGCTACCAAAGCGGGCCGAGTCATGTATAGGCTAAGGTTTTGGATAGATAGAGTCAAACTGAAAAATTCAATGCCATGGCGGGGATTTGAGCCACTGATCTCCTGGTTTCCGTCCAGTCACTCTTACTCATTGAGGTACCATGGACAACGCGCCGTCATGACATTAAATTCTCCAATTGACTCCTATATTTTCCCAGTAAATCACTAGGGGTTCTCGTATTCAAGAGTTAATTGGATAATTTAATGTCTTCACGGCACGTTGGGTAACAGTGACTGGATGGAAACCAGGAGATCCGTGTTTCAAATCCCGGCCATGGGATTGAATTTTTCAGTTTGACTCTATCTCAAAACCCTTAATCTATACCCGGCTATTGTGAAGGAACGATTAATTTCCATCAATTAACTTAAATAATAAGAGTTAAATGATGAAGCCTGGGTCTCAAGTACTTATGATAGTAAGTCGCCACAAACGGTGTATCTCGGATGCAAGATCCCCTAATGGTTTAGAGGGAGACTGTAAGAGTCAATTAGAGAATTTAATATCATGATGGCACTTTGTTATGGTAGATCAATAGGTAAGAGTGACTAGACGGAAATCAGGAGATCTGTGGTTCAAATCCAGGGCATGGAATTGAATTTTTCAGTTTGACTCTATGTATAACAACGAATATTTCAGAAATAGTTAATACCTAAAAACTTATTTGGCTTTTTTGCGTGGTATGAAGATACTATCATCTGTATATCCTAAGGATTTGTCTCTTCCTTAGGGTTTTACCGTTGTACGAAGAATGTTTTCGGCTTTACCTTACGATTTTAAAATGATGCAAAATTATACAAAATTGGTCCCAAGTAAGTGGGACATCGGCGCTTTTCCCAGAGAATGCAAGACACATTTTATTTGTGGGATTTTAATCAAAATGTTAAAATGTTATGCTAGTGTAGCTGAAGGTACAGTGAACTCAAGCAACAGGGAATTATTAGATTGCTTTAGGTAGAATCCAGTACTCTAGAATTCAGGGTTGCAATGAAAGCACTTACTGTAGTTCTCAAAATTAGAAAGGTTAAATAATATGTAGAATTTAGCAAGTAACAGAGTAAAACGTGTTTCAGATGTGAAAAGGAGCTTAAAATTTGATAATATATTACTTACAAGGGAACTACCACTATGTTCACCCCTGTATACGCTTGAGAATTTGATGGCATCATCTCTGCTCTATGTGGGGTCTGTGTGCTAAAAGTCGGGTGTGGAGTATAGCTGGAAGTAACCGAAAATGTGTCCAGAATACATGGGAACACACGGGCATAATAATACAGATTTGTACGTGAGGCATTGTTTAAATATTTATTTATTTATTTATTTATTTATTTATTTATTTATTTATTTATTTATTTATTTATTTATTTATTTATTTATTTATTTATGCGTTGCCATATCGGACGATGAGTGGAAGGGGTGAAATGATACTCAAATGTGCACAGGGTCCATAGAGCTTAGTTACCCGACATTCGTCTTTCAGGATGAGGGAAAACCCCGGATAAAAACCTCATCCAAATAACTCACCCTGACCGAGATTCGAACTCAGGACCTCTTGAACGAAAGGTAGACACGCTACCATCTACGCTACCGAGGCGGACTGGAATTGTTTAACCCTGAGCGTAACTTCCTATGGAACTGACGAATGATATCCAGCAGCTACTTGCAAGTGGTTGCATGGTGCACTTTCCAGGCTTCAGTTTTTGGCGTTGCGGTTCTACTCCGCAGCAGATATTTGGTGCACATGGTTTATAGACAGCAGACATTATACCATCAAATTTTCAGGTACAGCACTATGTGTACAGAAATACTTTCCTTTTTATGAGCTTAAATTGGCTAGTCATGAAGTAGGTAGGACTTATAAAAAACCATGTATTTCTAAATTTCTTACCTTTGGTGTCTTGAAATTCCTCATATTATGGATAAGTTTACTGTGATCGATAGTCGGTAATAGATGGCGCCTAAAATCTATGCTCGGGTTAGGACATACATATCGGAGCCACAAGGGGACTTACCACTTAGTATTTCAGTGACTCATAGTAGCCAACACTTAATATCACTATGGAAACAGCCATTTTAAACAGAAAAATTATTTATACTGCAGAAGTTTGTAGATAAAGCACTACAATTTACATTTTCCAGCGCTATGATTCAGAAACAGTTTATTTATTATCTGCTGTAAAAGTTACAGTGTAATTCATAGCATCGTCAGGTATAATATGAGATCATACATAGATTCATAGATTATACAAAGCAATTCATAGATATATATTAGCTGTAATAATTACGTGGTATGCATAGCATCGTCAAAGCGCAAGACGATAAATCAATATGATTAAATCCAATGTGTATAAATGACTAATGTACAAACAAGAAATACAATGTAATAATATATATATTTATTCTTAAGAATATAGTAATACAGAAAGCATGGAAATTAATTGTTCTTTCACATTGGACGTGTGTAGGTTAAAGTATGGAAAGATAGTCAGTCAACAGAGTCAATAGAGTCAGAGATGACTCTATCTTTCCATACTTTAGTCTACACACGTCCAGTGTGAAAGGACAATTAATTTACATTAATTGACCTAATAGTGGTTAACTATAAAGCCCGGGCCTTGAAGTACTTAAAAGTTGTAAGTCGCCATTAAGGTAGTTGTCTCATGTGTTTATGAGAACTCCTAAGTGTTTACCGGGAAAAATATAAGTCAGTTGGAGAATTTAATGTCATGTCGGCTCGTTGGACATAGTCGCTCAAAGGTTAGAGCGGCTGGATGGAAACCAGAAGATCCGTGGTTCAAATACCAGCTATGGCATTGAATTTTTCAGTTTGACTCTGTCTTTCCAATATAGCAAGCATGTTGCACTTTCTCTGACATTCATCTTTCAGTATACAAAACACAGTAACTTCAAAGGAAAAGGAAAAATGACAAGAATTTCAACAATATTAAATATTAAAATAAATCCCTGACGCGACAGCCCTAAGAGGGCCAGGGCCTACCAAACCGACTGCCGGCCTCGCGCCCAATTACGCACGGCAGAGGTAGTCGACCATCCAAGGTGAGGAGATGTGGTCAGCATCTCGGCATCCCCCAGCCGGAATGTTGGTTTTCGTGACCAGGGCCGCCTTCCTCACGATGCTGAGTGGGGACCGGTCCTATACCTGGGACGTAAAATCCGGGGATCGAACCCGGGCCGCTTTCCGTGGCCAGGGACCAACGTATGCATCCTTAGCCCGCTACACCACGGCGCAGGACTAAACAATATTAAGCTGAAAATATTCATAACTCAGTTTGTACAATAACAGAAGAACTTTTATCTTTACCTCTGATACGCACATCCTTAAATAGTCGACAGCTTTGTTCAAACAGTTCATTTATTAGTTTACATTAAATTTAGCAGCTAATTTAACTGATTTCCTCTGTTTTAACAATCACCAACGCATGCTGCGAGAGTAAGATCCCGTAATTCTGTAATTTAAATCAAGGAGTTCTTTAACGTATACTTTCGATGAAATCACATATTGAATGTTTGTATTGTAATGCAATTCTTCCTCTGTCTATAAAAGGTTGGTTTTGCATAGCGTTAGAGAAAGAATGTTTCCTACACATTCTCAAGATATTGCCAAAGTAAACCCAATACGGAGAAAAGCACAAATTGTGTGGTCTAACTTGCCCGTGAATTTCACTCTCACTTGATGTAACTTACTCTATCTAAAGCATGCAAGTTACTTCTACATTGTTAGTCTAACTTGTGGTTCACTAACGCTCCTTCAACCATGTCTGCGGTTGTCTGAATTGTAGGCTTGCATATTGGCGTAACAGTACTACTAAATTTGTTGTTTAGTGAGAAGTTTCAACGTGCCCTCAGTTTAGATCTTTTGTTTCTCTACCCTATACTACCAAGTTTACCAAAAATACACGTTTTGAGATGTACATACAAAAAATGTACGAGGGCTGTTCAATAAAGAATGATCACAATCTTTTTCGACAACGTACCTTTACTCTTCCTCATAATTTTGATGGTCCTTCTCAAAATAATCTCCCCTGAATGCGATGCACTTGTCCCAGCGTTTCTGCCAGTCTTCAAAAACATGCTGGAAACAATTTTTTGAGAAATCCTTCAAAATCGCCTCCGCAGCCTTCACCACTGTTTCTGATGATGGATAATGCCTCCCACGAAGGCGTTTCTTCAAGTTTTGGAATAGAAAAAGGCAAAATCCAGACTATAGGGAGGGTGAGGGATGCACTTCACGTTGATTTTTGCAAGATATTAAGCAACAACATTGGCAATATGCGGCCGCGCATTTTCGTGGTGCAGCATCCAGCCTGCTTCATTGAAATTTGGCATCCAATGAAATTTTCAGTATTTCAGAAAGTTATCTTAAGCTAATTCGTCGATCCTCTCTCGCAGTGGCAGCAGCAGTGTTGATGTTTTCTTCTGTAAGAGCAGTAACTGGAGCACCGGGTCCACCTTCCTTTGAAAACGATTGTCTCCTCTCTTTAAACATTTTAAACCACCTTCAAACTGTGCTGTAGAGAAGAACAGACTCTCCATAGGCCTGCTGTAACATTGTATAGGCCTCAATTGAATACTTGTTGAGAAGAAAGCAGAATCTCAAAGCCGCATATTGTTTCTCGCGTGTTACCTCCACTGCAGCGGTAGGCGATACTAAACATGCCTAAACTTGCCTGGTTCTCACAGGCGGGGCCAGGAGTACCAACAATGGAACTAATACCTTGTGTTTGTTTCACATTAAGCTAACAGAATATAATAAGATTGAATTTTAGTGCGAAAAATTATGGCCGTAAAAAAATTATGATCATTCTTTATTGAAATTCAAACGATGTTTGAAGAAGTTAATTGAGAACTTTGGTGTAGGACACTTTTCCAATAGTTCTAAACCAATGAATAGTACGCCACTGATTTATTGGTATTTGCAGGTAATCGTAACCATGTTATGTTCAAAGATTACTTTAAATTTTAAATAAACGTGAAAAATTAAAATTGGATTCACTCCAAAGTTAACCCAGTAATCTGATTAACTGCTTTTACGTAGTTTGAACCCAGCACCACCAGATTGGGCGCAAATAACTCTGCCATTACTATAGCTGTTTCTCTTCTGATAGGTATGATCCTCCATGTGGAAGTGGAGGTATCAGTGGTGCACTGGCCAATGCTGAAGGAACATTTTACAGAAAAAGTAAAGAAGGCAAATTTGAAACTACTTATATGTTACCACGTTTGTGGAAGGGAAATAAAATATTTTAAAGTTTAAAGACAGATATATAAATACATACATGTATACAGGTAGACATTTATCCAAACATAATTTCTTTTTTGCACTCAATGGTTTCACTACCAGCACATAGTAAGAATTGTATTCTTTAGTAGGAACTGTATTCCATCCCAAAATGCCATAACAAAATTATTTCACGTTTTAACGCTCCCTGACTCCAACCAAATGAAGAAGAAAGAAAAAGGAAATGCATTGCGTATTTGTGCATGTGTGAGAGCCCGAGTGTGTGAATTGTGCAAATCAAAAACGAAAAGTGGCCAAACCACCAAATTGGTATTTAATTTTAGCCTTATGTAAAGATGGAACACGAAAGTTTTGAAGAAAATCCATTCACCCAAACTATCCTTTGCACGTAAAATGTTTCAAAAAAAATGGTTTTTCAACCGTTAATACGGTTAAAAGTGCCTGACTTGATTTTTCGAGAACCAGTGTCTAAGTCCCTTTAATACTGAATGACTTTTACATAAAGCGAGTTAAGTTATAATATTGTCGCCAGGCCATTGTTGATCGAGGCGACATGGCATTCAAAGGGATGCGCAGTACAGTGTGTACATAAGGGCTCGCCGAAACGGCGGGGGGGGGGGGGGAGGGGCGAGAAGACGGATTTCTCGAGAGTTCGCCTTGGTTCTAGCCGGGTCTCGATTGTTTGAGAAATTTCTGGAGTGTTAGTAATCTATAAAAAGGCAGCCCGCCCGCGAAAAAGAGAGTCAGTCGGTAATTGAACGCTTGCGGGTAAACAGCTGTGTTTGTTGACCTTGTATGTTGTATTGTGTATCTGTACGAAGCGTATTTCTACGGAAATAAAGTGCATTTTGTTGTGTTTGTAACCTGGACTTTTGATTCCATGATCCCACAAAGTCACAATATTTGTTCGTGAATTTAACCATTTGCGAGATACATTGTTCCTTGTTATTTGCTTCAATGTCTGAACCTCTCGTTTATACAAAGAAAACGGCATTTTAAATGCTTTACATAGTTACAAACTCTTAAAAGATATGAATATCGTTGAAGCTTACTGTATTCTGCTATTTGTACTATACGTATAAAAATTTGCAAGTGAAGCATTTCTACAAATTTTTATTGCGATTAACCTAATATAGATTAGGGTTAGAATTATTATAGAGGGGATTAGGCAAACAAACCTGTGGTTTATTGCACCTAAGCCCCAAGTGGGGCATCCCCGGAAGGAAGGATGAGGCGAAAGGAGTCAAGGGTGGCCATCACAAAGAGTAAAGACAGTACAGAGGGTAGGTTTCCTACTATTTACTAGTTTGATACTCCCCGGCAGGCAAGCACAACCCACATTCCACCCTCTGTGGTCCAGAAATGGTCCAGCAGGTCAGTTCAGAGACCGGAAATCGTCCTATGAAAGGAGAAAATGTTTACAAGGAACATATCATCCTGCCACGTGACAGCCACCGACACTTCTACTCTGAAAGAGGCCACTAGATGAGAGATGGTAATGAAGATTATGTGCAGGGACAGGAAATTTGGGGTATGTAATTAACCTATCCAGCATTCTCCTGACGACCCGGATAACCCCCGAAAAAAATAATGGGTCACCTAGGTCAGCCACGACCAGTATTAGATAGAAGGCTAAGCTTCTTTTCAGAAGTGTTAGTGGAGAAAATGCGTGTATTTAACATTTTGACAGCAGCAGGGTCAGAAATTTGACTTTCGAATCGGCTAACTTTTTATACCTTTTTTGTAATTTAGTCTTCCAACGTTAAAACATATCGGACGGTGAATGTGGATGAAATGATACTCAAATGATCCCAAGGTCAATAGAGCTTAGTTACCCGACATTCGTCTTTGATGATAAGGAAAAATAAAGAGAAAGAGTTATCCAGGAAGCTGACCCTGACCGAGATTCGAACTTGGGACATCTTGAACGTGAGGCAGACATGCTACCATCTACGCTACCGATACGGACCTTTTTTGTACCTGTAACCAATACTTTAGTGAAGGTATTTCTGTAAAGGTTATCTAGACCAACGTGAAGCAGATACAAAATTAAACTTTAAGTATGGTTGGAAGAAACATGAATAGAAAAAGTCATGTTGTATTTTGTTTCATATTATGCACAAATTTTCCATTGCCTGGTATAGGAATACGTAAGGTATTGAATATAGTTTTGAGGAACTCCCTGTCTTAAAGTTTGGTTAAGAGCCATTCCCAAAAATTGCTGAAAGAACAGCGCACAGTTAAGTTTGGGCTGAAACATAAGAACATCAGCTCGCGCTTGTCTAGATACCGTCGTGACGTAATTAGGGTGCTGTTATCTCTGACTAACACTTGTTAAACCCAGGTAAGCAACCTAATGTCCCGTGTGAGATAAAACCAAGGTAGGTACTTCACGTTTTCCAAAGTTGGCAACTCTAGGCTCCAAACTTCGACTCGCGATTCATGGACAGAGATAACACCGGCGAGGTTTTGGAACAAGCATTTCCTTGCAAACGTTAAGAGGTCTTCCAACCTTACCTCTACCCTAAGGCTTGAGGGTGTAATGAAAGCTTATCAAGGGAACGGAGCTGGACTTCCAAGTTGTACAAAAACTCATTCAGTGCTATACGTTGATACTTTCTACAGTAAACAGCAGAAGTACGGTATTGTGAACATGACATTTCATGGCATTCATGATTTCAGAATACATAAATAACGGAAAAAAATCATAATTTCTCCACCCATTCTTCAGTAACCTTCATTACATATTTATTTGCAAGTAAAATGGCAATAACGGAATACATTACACATAAGTGATAGACAAATAAATAGGGAAATAAATAATACTTATCATTTTAGAAAAGCACCGGTATTTTAGAAGGCAATGCAGTAACAAGAAAATTTTCAAAAATCTTAATTCTACAAAACTTGTACTATATATAAGTTTATTTAATGGCATCCACGTATTTATGTAGTAAGTTGTATTTCATTTACGAGGCTTTGCAGTTATACAGCGCAAAAATGTTTCAGAACGAGAAGGACTTTTAAGACTCTTCCCATAAAATTGTAGATACACGTGTCATTTGTCATGTAATATCTTAAGACACTCCAGAAGGCCATATCTTTGCAATGTTAAATTAGTTATATTCAATGTAGCTTTTCTCTTAATCTATTAGAAATACATTGTCGAGCCTTTTTCAGCAGTAGGTTAATGACTTTGGTTATTTTAACATGGGGTTTTGGTGGTATTTTATTTTTGTAAGTAAACATATTTTATTAATCTGTTTTTCCTGTATTTTAAATATATTTTTAACCCAGGAAATGGTTTAGTACTCTTAAACGTCTTGTGTTAAACTATGCATAATATTGTAATAAACATGTCCTGAAAGTTTAAAAATATCATCTCTTACGGAAGTTAATAAAAGCTACATTATAAATTGCGATCCAAATAAACCTGAACCATTTCAACAGGCCATACATTTTGAACCAATAATAGGATACACGTGCAACTTTGGGATAATTAAATACACAATTAGGAGATTATATTATACTACTTACATCTCAGAGAAAATGCAGGAAGTATCCTCCACCAGTATCTATACATGTTTGACTCGTCTCACCATATTCTCTGAAGTTTTATGGAGAGTATCGTCGCCAATGTTACTTATTTCAGTTCGAATGAATTCCTTGAGAACATCAAATATCCATGGCGTATCTTGTACACTGTATTTTTTAGATACCCCCACAACAAAAGTCCGGTGAGTTTAGGTCAGGGGATCTGGGGGGCCACAGACCTTTTGAGATCATTCGATTATCAAAAGAAACTGGTTACAAGTTCCATGGTGTCATTAGACGTATGGAAGGTTACTGCATCTTGCTGGAGATAACCTTCTCTCAATTCCATATGATCCCGCTGTTCCAAAAATGTCCATAAACTTCAGTGTCTACAGTCGTATCATACAAAATGGGACTAACGATCCATAAGTGATGGTGGAGGACACTTCCAACATTTTCTCTGAGATGTAAGTAGTGTAATGTAATCTCCATATTTTGCATTATATTCTCCAAAAGTTGCACGTGTGTAAAATTATTGGTTCAAGTTTATATGGATCGCACTATATATTTAAAAAATTGTAACTTAAAAGAACACCTCTGAGGTTTTCAATGCATTCCTGAACCATATGCTTAGTCTTCCTCCAGTTTCCCCTTGCTTCCTCTTCTGTGCTGCATTGCCCTCTACTCCACTGTGCTAAATGGTGTATTAGAGACCCTAATCCTTTCTCTTTTAATAAGTTACTGCATCCCTTCATTGTCTTTAAGTTTCTTAGCTGAGCTACTTATGTCAGCTGGAATTGGGCCTACCTGAGTTGATGTAGTTTGGAGGTTAGTACTTACATTGTTTTTGAGGCAGCTATTTTAGGCTTACCAACATTCTTCCTTTTCTATATAATTCAAACACAAGATAAAAGTTCATACTTGAATCCCAAAAAGCACATGCAATAAACAATATCAAACTGAAAAATATTATCTTGCTGCTATCTGTATTTTGCAATCACTGGCCTAATGGGCCCAACAGGCTAGCCAAGATTAAAATGTCCCTTTGGACATTAACCATCACTAAGTAGCTCAAGCTTTTTTCACTGGCTTGAGAGTGCTCATCAGGAAGTGCCACACACACTTAGATTAATTTCAAACCAGTATTAAATATGTTTAAAATTGAGTAAACCACATAAATTATATAGGATGTCCATAACGTCTTTCTAACATTACACTTTCCTGAAGAATGAAAAATATTACAGCTAGAGTTGTGGGGTTTGTGGCAGATGAAAGACAAGCACCGTTTATCGCCCTCTTAACATCTAAGCAATATACAGCTTTTTGCCATACATTTTGGAGTATTTCGTAGGTGATGCTTGCACAGCATCAGTTATCCTTCTTCTCAAAGTATTCATATCAGTTCCTACATGTGTTGCATATGTCCTGTCCTTTACATATCCTAGAAAAAAAATAGTCTAGGAGGGTTGCGTCTGGGAAACTTGGTGGCCAGGGTGGTGGACCATCGCGCTTAATCCATCTGTTAGGAAATTTTAACCACTCTCTGACATTTAATCCCTAATGTGGTGGTGCTCCATCCTGTTGGAATATCACCGTGGGTTACAGGTCATTAAGTTGAGGTACAACGTAAAGCTGTAACATGTCTTGATAAGTGTTAGCTGTTATTGAGCTATCAATGAAAAACCTTGTCTTTGTGAACTTTTATAAGCATTCAGATGAAGCTGCTTGTGTGACACTTAATTTACTGTGGATCGTGAATTCCTAGTTCACAAGATGTACGAGGATTAGACTTGGAAGGGCTTCTTTGAAATGCTTTCTGCACAATCTCCACGCTTGCTTCTGTTACGGATGGACGTCCTGACCGTGGACGCAAGGTTACACTTCCAGCTTCCTTAAACTTGGTGTACCAACCAAAGCTGGATTTGTAATCGGATGTCCAAATTCCCTTCTAAATCTCCAATGAACAGTAATAGGTGACCGTGTTTCATAGTACCGTAAAACACATTGAACTTTCTTCTGTTTGACAGGACGTTAAACAAAACAAGATCGAAAACAAATATTTAAGAGAATGTTCGCCATCTGCCAAAAACTACACAGCACTAGCTGTTATATTTTTCATTGTCTAGGAAGTTGTAATGTTGGAAATACTTTACGGATACCCCATATATCATTTTAAAGCTAAAATACCATAGATTACGCTAAAAGCACAAATTTCAAGATTTTCTGCCCTTTCGGAGTGCCTTAAGTAACTGGTACTTTAATAACAACCACTACTATAGCTATTTTTTAAAATAGAAAGTTTCAAAAAATACTATGTAAAGTGTACTACGGATTGTGAAGATTTTCTTGAAAAATAAAAACTCTTAACTACACAAATATTTTGGCAAAAATACATATTTTAAAGCGTTGTACATTATTTATGTTAAGATACCGTTTGTATCTTATGGTTTAACAGTTATGCAAAAATCATGTGAGTGTGTATGGATAGCATAACTCAAAAAGGAGTAAGTTCATAATAAATTTATATTTAGGTTACCATCTTTCACGGTGCAACAGGAGAATTTTCAAGAATATCTCCCCCCTACATGGAAAACAAAACTCGTACATTTTCATTTTCTTCAAAAATAGCTGTAAAGTTTCTGATTAAATTCCTATACATTCAAAATATTTTCATGGTAAATGGAATATTATCTTGAATATTCTGAGAGCAGTTTCTGTAATTCTTTTTGTTCTGAATCCCTTTTGCATAACTGGTAAACCGAAGACATAGGCACAATTTTGCTACACAACAAATGTAGATATTATTGAACCGGACTATTTATGTTAAATAGGCTTTTGGTAGTGCTATTCCCTTTCTACATATTCCTTGTTATGTGTTTGCATTTTAGAATGCTAGCACGTAATGTATTCACAATGTAGGAGGTCAAAAATGCGTGACCCATATTTCGTTTACTAACTAGCAGGATTGAATAAAGACGTTAATAAAGTATATCTCTGCATTCACTACGGCTAATGCTCTATCCTTTATCTCCTGAACCCTCCCTTCCTGACCTCACATTTCTTTCTTTTCTTCTTCCCTTCTTTTGTCTTTTCTTCTTCACCCTCCTCTTCTCTTGTCCTCCTTGTACAGTTATATACTTAATCCACACTTTTATCCGTATCGTTTCCATGTTTTCCGTTCATTTACATTCCACATGTACCATTTTGCCGGTCCATTCACGAAGCACCTCCCCCCTCCAACGTTCCTTTTCAGAGTCTCTGCTTCATCTGGCAAATGCGAGCGACCTAAGCCACTTCCAGTTTAATTTCTGAATCGTTGGCGGATAATCAAGGGTTTGCTGTACACGAACAAATGGCACAGTAGTTAATAGGGGCGGGAGGTTGGAGGGGGGGGGGGGTGCACACACAGAATATTCCGCTACAGCACATACATTTGCTGAAATGAGCAGGGGAAGAAGAGAACTTACAAAAAGGCCGTTACTTTACATTTGGATATACAGTGGTGGAATGTCTACTTTAAGATTACTACACGTGGTGGAATATCTGTACTTCCGTCAATGCCAGTACACCCTGCCGTGAGTACACTTATATGTAATGACCATGACTTAGTGTGTCCAGTTACAGGCATGTCAATATAAGAAATGTGAAGTATTGCATAGCATCCATGGGCTATAAAGCACCTCTATTGGTACTAAGCTAAAATGCTATGATGTCAGATTCAGGTATACTTTCATGTAAAGATGCTTAAAAGCTGTTCTCTGTGACTACACAATTCTACTCTCTTAACGAATGAGAGGGGAAAAACAAAAGCTATAGAGTAAACATCTTTATCCGCCAGCATAAGAGAAAGCACATCATTACGACATACTTCAGCTACTGAAAAGTAGGCCTTTTGCTGTTAGACATGAATAATCTCTGCAAAAGGTCGAATTATCTCTACCAGAATCAATATAACAGGTAAAGTAGAAGAATAAAGCTTATATTTACGAGACAAATATAGCGTCAAAGACATTATATTATAATCTCTTTGATCATCGATTACCTCGTAGATGGCTTAATCCGATGCTCAATTTTTTTTAGCTATCTGGAAAACAAGAAACAAACGCACGACATCTGCATCTGTGATATTCCTGAAAAATACGCTAAACTCACTTCATTACAAATATCCGTAGCACTTTTTGAGCTACGCCATTCCTTTAAACATACATTTTCTTTGTCATAAATTGCAGATGACCTTTGTGGCAGCAAACTAAGATTAAAAACTCGAGTTTCTTCTGCAATTTCCTCAAATATAAACCTTTGGTCGCCTGAATCACTAATTTTGACATACAGTTTTACCATTTGTTATTTTTGCATATATAGCTACTTACGAGCTAGCTGTGTTATAGTTACCTACGATTCTTTGCTATTCAAAGCCTCCAATATCATCTTAGACCTAGTAAAAACATCGGCTCTAAACTTTTGTAACAGAATTTTTAATATTTTTATAATCAAGTCAACTTTTCCTTAGATAACCGACAAAATTAAGTAAGGGGCTATCCAGTTTTGATGTTTATTATGCTCTTGAAATTTAATCCCTCAGTCTATTCTCAGATGTACGTTTTATTTGACATGAAAATATCTTAAGCACTAGATTTTTACTTAAAATCTGGCAGTCATTTATGAGAATTATGAAAAAATGTTTCATGTAAAGGGGGATAATTAAAAAAAAAACGAATACTCGTTTCCTATGTTTCAAGGATACTGTATTTAAATAACTAGTTTGGTAGTTACGCGAACTATTCTTTTTTCGGGGAATGCTGTTGTAAAACACAGACCTTTTCCTAAGAGTACTCTTGTTAAATTTAGTGAATTTCAAAGCATTTATATTTGGTAAATTCTTCGTATTGAATTTTTGAGTGGAAACAAGCTTACTGTAGTAGAGAAATTGTAATTATGTTTTATGAAGAATTATTTTTAAAAAAAAGGCAATAGTTAAAATTGGCCCTGGGGTGCTATAGACTGGCTCACATTTTGGACAAACAACTAGTTAAGTCAGTGTAGCTAAAGCAATTAGGAACTCCGGCGAAATCAGGTCAAGAAAAAGCCATTAGTTCAATGTGTTCTTGGAACTCAGGATGCTCAGAAGACAGAATTTTAAGCAGCAATTCATGTGTACAAAGTTCTGAAAATTCGAAAAGGAAATGTGATTTTTCAAAGTTAACAAGCAACACAAATGCGATTAGGTGTCAGTTTGACAAACATGGAATGAATCTATTTTAAACATTGGTTGTGCAACAATACCGGAATAAAGCCTAACAAAATAATAAACGTAAAATAAGTGATTCCGGTTTTAAGCAACTTAAATAGATTGAAGACGAGAATTACATACGCGTTAGATAATTTTATAGTTGTTTAGAACATATCAGCGGCAGATAATAAAATAAAGTTACCATTTAGAAGATTATAACGTATTTAGACTATCAGAAAAATATATTATAAAACATTTATGAAACTGATAAAGATAAATGCTACGCAAGTTAAACACAAAGTAAAGTGCAGTAATTCACTAATACGAATGATGCGCATAGCTTCTGAGGTTACGTTATCGACGAAACATAAATGAGTGGTTACTTCGTGAGATATAAAAACATTAATCAAAATGGAAAATAGCCACAAGTGTGAATGCTAGTGGTATTCTGTGTGTTATTCAGTTTTTAGAGGTTAGGGGTTAGATTAACAGCACTGAAGCTAATGGCACAACAGACTCCGAGATGGGGGGAGTAATGATTTAAATCAAAGCTTCAATATCGAATATAGGATCAATTAAAATTATTGAGAACAACTTCATGATTTGTGCATATTTACAAAGTATGTTCACTGTGAACGAATACACAAAGAACCTCTCTTTCTACCCTATATCTCTGTGGCGCTTTAACTACATATTTTGTAGATAATAGCAACAGTTAAAATATAAATATTAAAAGCAGAAGCATTATTAACAGTGAAGTTTTCTTCATATTTGAGTTTGACTTATGAGTCACTATGTTTACACTCAACTTCACTTACTTTTTGTTGTATAATTGAAACGTTTTCAAGATCATTCGATCTCATCCTCAGCTGTTTGGTGACTAGATGAACCTTCCTCTTCTTCCACTACTACGGAGCTCCGATCTCTCTGACATCTGGTGTTAGGGGCACTAAATTTTAATACTTCATTTAATGCCGGGATTTCAAAATTTATAACTTTATCACGGTTTCTGTTTATGAATATTTTTCCCAAATATCGAATTCTATGGGTGTACTTAAAGATTTTAACAGTTTAATGTTGTGGCCAATGTTGTGGTTTTCTGTCCAAAAATGGTGTGAAACTGCAGATTTTTCTGTTTGTTTCAACTTAATGTTCCTCTGGTGTTCTTTTTGCCTGGTTAACAAGTTTCTCTTAGTTTTTCCTATGTAGCTTTTTTCACAGGTTTAACAATTAATCTGATAAATTCCTGATTTCAAATTGTTGGGGATTGTATTTTTCAGTGGTTTATTTAGCAGGTTCCTCAGACTGAATTTGTTTTGGGGTGCTAGTTTTAAGTTTAGTCTTTTGAAGATTCGTTCAAATTTTCTAAAAGCCCATGGATGGTAGGTGAATTTTCTATATTGCCAATTTGTGTTTTTAAGTTGTGTGAGAGTGCTATTTTTTGATATTATCTTCAGTTTTTCTTTTCTCTTCATCATGTTCCTTATGATAGCTGGGTTGAATCCATGTAATACCGCTATGTATTTTATGTGGTGTTGTTCTTTCAAAAATTCATCCTTACTTAGTGGGATGTTGTATAGCCGGGGAATTAGACTTCTAAAGGCAGCTAGTTGATGTGAAACTGGGTTGTATTCATTTTTATGTAATTATCTATGTGTGTGGGCTTCCTGTATATTCCAAAATCTACACCATGACGATTTCTAGTAATCTTGAGGTCCAAAAAGGATAGGGTGTTGTCTCTTTCTACTTCCATAGTAAATTGGATGTGATTATCTTGCAGGTTTAGTAATTTTAGAGAATCTTCTCTAAGTTTTTCCGGAATGATAGCAAAAACATCATCAACATATCTCCGCCAAAATTTATAAATCTGTGGGAAGGCCTTTACTATGTGTGTTTCAAAAAAGCTCATGTATAGGTCTGCTAAAATAGGCGAAAGTGGGCTCCCCATAGCTAATCCTTTCGATTGTCTGTAGAATTTTTGGTTAAACATGAAGTGATTATTTCTTATGCATAAATCTGTAAGATTGATGATGTCATCTATTTCTCTGGGGTCCGTTGTAGCCTGGGTTAGCCATTTTTTGAGGAATGTAGGTATTTTTTCTACTGGAATGCTTGTAAAAAGTGCCTTAACGTCAAAAGAAACTAGTGTGTTATTTTCCGGGATGTTGTACTTCTGTAGGTGATTTATCAATTCTAAGGAGTTTTTTATTCCCAAACTTTGAAATTTGTCATATGATTTTAATTTTCTTACTAACCACTTTGCAATGTGGTAGGTAGGTGAATCGATGTCATTGATGATGGATCTCATGCTGTTGTCTTGTTTGTGGATTTTTGGCAGACAGTACAACCTTGGTAGTGTGAGGTTGGAAGATTTTAAGTTGTATTTTTCAGATGTACTTAATGTTTTTGTAATTGATAAAGCTTTATTAACAGAAGTGATACTTTTGGATAATGGATTTTTTGGAATTATTTCATATTATGGACTGTCTAACATAAGGTTTACTCTCTGAATATAGTCTTCTGTCTCGATAATTACTAGATACTTACCTTTGTCGGCTTTTAGATATACCACAGGCTACCTATTTAAATTTCTTATTGTTTTGTTGTAAGTTTTATTGTATATTGGGGATAACTGCTTTATTATATCCAGACATTCAATTTTGGCTTTGGTTAAGTTTTCATTTTTAGATTATGTGTGGCTATTTCTATGTCGGCGATAAAATCGTCTTTATTATTTGAGACGTTAACACACGTATTGAAACCTTTCTGGAGTTAAAATATACCTTAAAATCATTACTTTAACGTAATGCATTGACAGAGACTAAGTTGATTGTGTTAGCCATATAAGATACTGTAAACTTATCCATCAGCACAAAACATGAGGCTGCTTGCTACACACACTCGTATACCTACCCCATGGCAAAATGTCAGTGCTTGTGCTTGTATTTTGTAAAAAGTAGTTATAAAACATACTTTAGCATATGAACTTGCATGTGGCCGCTTTTAATTATTTCACAGAACCATAAATAGTTCATCAGCTGATTGTGAAAGCAACACAAATTGCTGCAAAATTTCAGTAAAGCAAAGCAAAGCAGAATTCATGTATGAGAGTGGCCAGGAATGACTTGCAATGTAGCCTACATTACTTTCTAATCTAAAAACAGTCAAATATGGGGCTATCTAAGAAACAAAATTGTATCGTACAACTCGGCGCTAATTAATACTCTTAATAGGGTATTCCAAAGATAACTATTCCAAGATCTATTCTGAGTTCGTACAACTGGCTTTAGAAGGATAAGACTTAGCAACACATAAATACGAACTTTGGTGGTGGGACTAATATTGATAATAGAACGTGTATTTCTAAACTTCGGACTCGTATTTTATTAGTATTTTATATCTTACAGAAGTGATTTAGTTTGATCGATAATGGAGACTCTGTAGATCCAAAGAACGAGATATCGAACATTGCTTATCTTTACTAGAGAGTTCAATGGGAGAGAGGTCAGAAGAATATGCTGGAGAGGTCAGTTGTTATACACCATGCACCATGAAGATCATGGTATAGGGACGTGCGTTATCCTGTTTAAAACAGCACAAGGAATGCTAGTAACACAGTATTAATTACCTGCTAGACGTAGCTCACACGTGTTTCATGTCCCTGCACAAACATCAAAGGAGAGCGTGAGTTGTAAGAGATGATACCCCACACCATGACGCTAGAAGTTGGACCTTTGTGTCGTGGGCGAATGCATTCTGGACGAGTTCACTCTCTAGCTCTACGTCGTACACGTATCGGCCGTCACAAATATACAGACAGTACCTACTCTCATCACTGAAGAAAACAGTACGCAATTCCATTGCCCAATGAGTCATTTTTCGACACGAGAGGGGACATACATGATGGTATTGTAGTGTAAGAGGTACCTTAGCCACAGGCAACGTGATTTGAGTCGTGCTGCAAGACGGTTTCCGAGCTTACACACCAGGTGCTACTTGTTCCCCGATTTTTGCCCTAGTTGCTGTTTTGAATGAAGCCCGATCCAGACGTCCGTATTTACAACATGGCTGTCCAGAACCTGGTCTATGGGGAGGGGAATATCGTAAAATACCTTTGCTGAAATACTGGTGCACCACCGATATATTGCGCACAATATGTGCAACAATTTCTTCGTAAGTAATCCAACTGCACGAAGTCACTTATTTTGACCCCGTTCAAATGGCTGTAGCTGTGCATAAGAAGGAAGCTCGCTTCACTGTGACATGACTTCACCTTATATTGTCTTTTGATACTGCTGTACAACTGTAGTGGTACCACAATCACTGCCTGCAAAGTGGAGAGATCAGAGAGAAATGCCTGAACAGAGCCATCTATTGTCAACTCAACGCGACAGTTGAATCCTCAAATTTAACCCCTCAGTATCCGTATACTATGCCCATTTTCCAATGAACACAGTCGTAAAGGTTGTTGCACAGCGGTTAGTTTCAAGAGAACTTGCCACTTAGCGTCTTAGAATTCACTGCAACTTGAGGTTCTTAAAGTTATCACGGACACGTTATTTTAAAAATTATTGAAAATTCAGAAGTTATTTGATGCAATACTACACTTTCTGGTACTAATATTCAGAAAAAGTTTAATTGTGCAACATCAAACAGTCAAAAACTGGATTTAAATAGTTTATAAGACTTAATTAAGTTTACCAACCAACTTGACTTAAGGGTATACGTGGTGGGATGTTACAATGGACATCAGTTAACAAAAAACCTTGGAGAGTTGTCAAAATATATGTAGTATGAAGGGACGTTTTATATCCAGCTCAAAAGTTGCCAATTACGCTACAAAATACAATTTTAAATTTCGGAATGACACTCGCTAATAAGAATATTTACAAAGAAACAGCTGTCAACATCTTAAAATTGCCAATTAATCTCCAACGAAATTGAACACATTGAACATAAAACGAAATTGAACATAGTAGACCTAGGGCACCTCCTAAACCACCCAATTCTAATAAGGCTATTATTAAGGTAGAGAGCCAATTTCAGTTTCCATTAAGCTTCTGCTTGCAGCACAGAAGACAAATATTAGAATCTATGTCCCCGCATACCGACCACAAGTATAGCTCATAACAAATGTGACTATGAAGTGTTATTCTAATTTGTGCAAACGCTAGCAATTCTATAGGGCCTAAATCAATAAATTAATGATTCATGGAAGAACAGATCAATTAATCTGTTTACTTATACCGGAGAAATTTAAAAACTAGATTTGATTTCAAATAACTCCTAATTTAGTATTTGTAGTTGTATTACATTTTACTGTACCTTTCACGTGCAACTCGCACCTAAGTTTTCCACCAGTCGTAGCACTTAGGAATGAAGGATGTATTTACAAGTATGCTACAAACAATTGAATTCTCGTTAACACAACAAAATGTTAAAAATACATATTTAAACCTTTAATTCTTCTCTAAAAAAGTATTATAACCTATTAGTATTCTTGTTATTGTTGTTCTTATTATGCTTAGACCACTCAGCTCATAAGACAGCTCTGGTTTCATCACAGGCGACCGCAATGTGAGATTTGTGATGGACAACATGGCACTGGGGCATTTTCTCCGGTATCTCCGGTTCCTCCTCAATTTCATCCATTTCATTCCACCGGTGCCCTATGTAGTAAAAGCGTGCGTTAAACACTACACAGTTTGCTACCACCTATGCCTCAGAGGCGGGTACTTGCGAGAGAATTCCAGTTCCCCAGCGCTATATGCAGCAGCTGATACCTTACGTGTGAATGTTCACGTCAACAACACGTATCATACAAAAGGTGTTAAGGTATAAACAGGTAGATGAGACAGACTCTGGCGGGTGGGAATTGAACTTCCCCGCCACTATATGCAGCAGCGGATGAAGGTTCACCTCAGCACGGATGGTCAGTACCACGTACCATACAAAAGGTGTTATGGCATGAACAAGGTAGACACGCATACTCCCCTTATTACAGGAGTACCAGCAGCCGCTTCTTTGTGATGTTCCCTTTGTTTCATATCCTTTGTTGTTCCCCTCTTCTCGATTTTCCAAAGTGCCAATCTCTGGGATGACATCACCAAGTCTTTTGAGGATCTGTGTTCGAACATATGCGTCAATCACTTTATGGATGATACTTCATCTATATTTTCACTTCGAAGTGGCTCTTTAGTACATTTACACTACTTTCTCTAAAGGGAATTCACTTCTGTACAAAATGTTTTGCAAAAGTTACTTTTTTATTTACTCAATTGTTTTATACTATTTTCATAGAGGTGATATTGAAATCTTAAGAAACAGGGAAAGAGGGAAAGCAAGGTTTCCAATTTGAGGAAAGTATGTGTATTTTAATATGAAAATCACTAACAAATAATATCCTGGACATTATTAACATAAAAAGTTACATAATTTATGCTTTAAAAGTGTCTCGCTTTTGTCTATATCTTATATGGATTAGTTATGGTAAAGTCATTCATAAATGAAGAGTACCTCAGATGTTATTGCCACAAAATTCAAGATTTCATTCCGCCCTCCCCCCACCAAAAAAGAAATATCTTTAACATTTGGTAATTTGATTAATATCCTCAGAACTATTTTTGAGGAAATTAAAAACTTCGGACAAATTTTTTTAAGGAGAAATTCTTTTGGAAAACTCTCATATCGTATCCTGAATATACGATAATAGGACACTGAAGATATACATAAAATTAGGTATTTAAGGTTACACACACACGAATGTAAGTAACTCTAATCTCTATGGGGCCTGAGCTCATTTGAGCATCATTTCATCCATTTCATTTATCTTCCGATATGACTTCACGTTGGAGGACGTAAATTGAAGAGAAAGCACGCATATATACAGAGAGAGAGAGTGAGTGAGTGAGTGAGTGAGAGAGAGAGAGAGAGAGAGAGAGAGAGAGAGAGAGAGAGAGAGAGAGAGAGAGAGAGAGAGAGAGATCGTTTTATATAAATGCTCGTTTCTAAATCAGTGTGTTTCAAAATCTGTAATTTTTGGAAAAATGTTGGGTACATTACTACAATACCTCCTATATGTAAGCAATCGTAGATATTGTATAAAAGAAAAAGAAAACAAATCAGAAGATATTTGTAGATTTTTCTTTAATTTATTCCTCCAACGATATGTTATATCGGACGATTGAATCAAATAGGTGAAATGATGTTCAAATGAGTCCAGGTTCCATAAAGAATAGAACTGCCCGACATTCGTCTTCCACGATAAGGGAAGCCCCGGGAAAAGCCTTAAATAGCTCAACCTGACAAGAATCTAACTCGGTACGTTTTGAACGTGAGGTTAGTATTACCATCTACGCTGACGAGGCGGAATAATTTGACGATTTTCACATATGCATTGCTTTAATACATGGTTATTTTTGTTGTAAAAAATATATGTACTTATAATTTTGAATAAACCTTTACGTAACTCTAAAACTCTTATTTTCCTTAATAAACAAAGCTTATACAAAAGTATATCTAGAAACTCAGAAGACATTAATTTACATGCATTAGAATTGTTAGTTTGATACCTTAAATAATGGAGCGTGAGATCATTCTGATCTCATGGTATGTATGATTGGACAAATTTGGAACAATAATGAACACTTCTGAACCAAATATATGGTTCGTTTCGGCCAAAGAGACAATCCCTCAGCACGGTAGTTTATTGTTTCACTTTCTCTGTTGATATAATTATGACATCGAGGCGCTGCGCAGCGCCACTTTACCAGGTTCAAAAGGTTGTCAAGTTCCATTACTGCCAGAACAAAAACACATCGCACCTGCTTCACTCATTATCCACTTAGCTGTTTCTTTGTTTCCCCACCAGCATGTACATGTCAGCGTGCCTTTCTTTCCCTTTTTTTATTTCTGTGTATTGTTCTTCTCTCTTTCTGTTCTCCTTTTTGCTTTATATAATCGCATCAGTGGAAGAGGAAGTATTGCTTTCGAAACAAAAGGTTTCATTTTCTCATTTCATAAGAAATAGTATCATTAAATCCTAACGTTGTGAAGTGTAGACCTCCTCTGCTACCTCGTTCACAAACTGTTCTTGATAAAACCAAACTAGCTGCCTCCACGGTGACATGAGTCCCGGTTTCAGTTCCCTTTAACTAACGCCTTCGCTAGAATGTATTCTCATTTATCGCAGAAATCGCGGATGTTCATCCCAAAGAAAAAAGAATACTTGAAAGAGACTTCCATCGCCTTTTGTGGGTAGCTCCAGTAGTGGGACGGGTCTTCTTAACAGGAACTCTTTGGGGACGTCCGCACTGCTTTGTGGCCTGCATACCTGCGCCTTGAAACAGTTGTTTCTATTTAAGCTATAAAATATTATTGTTCTTTATATACAGGTTGAACCAACTAAAACTTGCACCGCCAATATTTCCAAAATGAAAAGTCCTACTGATGTGGAGTTTCCACAGCATTATTTGGTAGTTAAGGGATGTAGGGGATGTAGTTTTAGCCTATAATTAGATGTTAATAATACTTAGAATGCGTATTTTTTGAGCAAACATACACTTTTTAAATGGAACAATGCTTAATTACATCATATCTTAATTTGAAACTTTTACACAGCAACAGTTATGTGTGTCATTCAACCGGTTTAGTCGCTAGAAACGACTTGTATATATGTATGGTTTGTACATATGTGTTTGCGGTTCATTTGTGTTATGGGGTAGTCAACTATCAGCTCATAGGCCCTTTTTCATAGAAACAACACTAACTTGCACATATATCTCAGCCTCCTAACAGACCATCTTCCTCAGATGCTGCAAGACGTTCCTCTGCGGACTAGGAGGGACCTGTGGTTCCAGCATGATGACTGTCCAGCCCATAGTACACCAATTACTACACCTGATCTTCACGAATTGTTTCCAAATCGATATTTTGGACCTTTTTCTATGGGAAAAACTGAAAGATACTCTCTATAAGGACTTACCTAATACATCAGACGATATGTAACAACGTATTAGTTCTGCCTGCTTTGAAATTTCCGCTGAAATATTGTAACGAATGCAGCAATCTTACCACAGGAAACAGGAAGATTATATTGAAGCTGCAGGTGGTCAGTTTGAACACAAGCTTTGAAAGTCAAATTTCTCTTTACTTGTCATTCGTGTAGGAAATTGGTTAGGTCAGAGAAACATAACTACTTACTTTGATGATAAAGTTATATAGATCTGTGCTTCTTAAGCCGATTGATATCCAATTTTCAGGCCGATTTCCAAGAGGAGCTGAACTGAAATCCAGCATTATGATTAACTGTGCTCCATTCGGAAGAAATGGTCAAAGTCTCCTTAACTCTCCGCTCCAAGTAACTGCTGCATTTTGCCAAGATCGTGGTCCTTGATCTAATTAGTTTTCTACACTCACGCCACCTCATGACCGTGATTTAATTTATTGCAAACAGTCTTTTGTTCAGTGATGAGAGATTGATTTTTTGTGATATATCTAGTATATAGTATTTATAACATTTATTATACATATCCTGATGATAGAAGCGATGTACGCTCCCGAAACGTCGATTTATGATCGTCTTTTCACCTAGCTTGATTCCCGAGAATGTCTTGAATATATTCGTTGCCAGGAAAGCTTCAGGTCTTATTTCAGAAACGTATTATATAAATATGTGAATATTGTGTATTTAGTCTATAAATATAAAGAGTAGGTGAATGCAGTATCAAATTAACGATTATTTCTTAAATTTCTTCAATAATTCCACTTAATTGGAAACTAGGACTATGAGAGAAGTAAGCTCATGTTTCAATGAAAGATAGACGAAGCAAAAGTTTGTAGTATAAAATTTATAATCATTGAAACATTGAAAAATATTAAATAATCTTCAGCTTCAATAAAAATAATAAAAATTCCTTTATCAATCGCTTTAAAAGATATACAAGCATCATCTAAACTTGTAAATTCGCAACATTGCATCCGAAATCTTACTACAGGCTAGTACTCTGCAGTGGATCCTTTATTACATTACATCCTCACATATCACACTGGGCAATACATCCTCCTTCTCTATGTTACAAAGGCTCATTCTGTTCTTCTTTTCCTACACTATTTATTTCACTTTGCCTTAATTACGAGGTGATGTCGCGACGCATTTGTTAGGAGATAATTCATGGCTCGGTTTCTGGCAGACAATTACTGTCTCACATCTGTACCTTGCTTCCTTACTTATAAACTGAGGCCTTAGTGCAATGCAACATCATTCCTGGTTCAGTGACGGAAGATGTCAACTTCGTCTCACACCCGCGAAAGCCTTAGGCTAGGTAATTGTTTCTGTTCTGTAATGGAGAAGTGTCAATTTCAAAGAAGGCCTTAGTGCTGGACAAATATATCTTGGCTTCTGTATCTGACGACCCGATGTATCCTTCGATACTTGTCCACAAGTACGTTAGTGCTACGTAAAGTCTGTCTAGTCAACGCAAGTGCACGGCGGCCGCTTTCTTTGACGAACCCTCATAATCATTTTTCAACATGGACCCTCCTCCTGACGGTCCTCTCTACAATGTTGCAACATTTTAACATCACCGTCTTTTTCTAGAGTCTCTTTCTCTGTCTAAACAACACGTGCACTTCACATTGTGAAAAGACTGGGTTTTTACAAAAATCAAAATAAGGCACTTGGAAAATATTGTATTGCTATTATTGCCATTGTTACTACTACTACTACTACTACTACTACTACTACTACTACTACTACTACTACTACTACTACTACTACTACTACTACTACTACTACTACTACTACTATTACCACCACCACTCCACCACTATTGTTAAATTTTCTACTTAGCTTGTAGGCATTTTCGTAATTATTATAACCAGTGCTATTAACTCACATAGATATAAGTGCCTCATTCCGATTCTCCATCACTCTCAGAGTCAGCGGTAATGATGAACCTTGTAACGGGATTTTATTTTCGTTCATCTTCAACTAATAAGAAGCAAGCCAACTTTTTGTAAGATCCAAGTCGAGTTTTAATCTACTGAGAGTCGTGAGATCTTTTCTCAGGTGTGGATGCGGATTTTTGGTGAAAATAAAATTTAGATGAGTCCAATTTTGTAATATATTATTTAATTATATAATATGAACTATGATTCACTCTTATCTATTATAAATATTGAATAACACTTTTTGAATCTTATTAATTTTCCTTTACAACTACAATCCTCGTAACATCTTTCCTCCTTCTCCAGCAAGACACAAGATTCTAACACTTTTCTAGATTATTGATTTTCTTGTCCCCATAGTAATTCCCACTTTATTTTGTGATTGGCCGATTCACTGACACGTCATCACACCACGTCATACCACTACTACTTCGGCCAATCACACAACTATATACATTTTTATATATTTATTATTCCTTCGAACATTACTAAACAAAAATACTGTTACAAATGCCCCTCTTCGAAATATATGGAAAATAACCAAACAAAGGAATTAACAATCTGTTTCCATATATTTCGAAGAACAGCCCCAATTAACAATTTCGTTTACATCAATATTACACAACACCAATACAACATACATAAAATATAATAATATACCTACATTGGATAAAATATAATAAATGAACATTTAACAACAATTTCACATTATTACACAAATATAAAACACAACAATAAATTAACGTTAATTAAAATACAACAATATATTGATGTTTAACAATGTTTTTTTTATTATTATTATTATTTAACACACACATAGTTTATATTCAATATTGTTTCAATTACTGTCAATGCTTTTGAAAGGTTTCATTAATGTCTTATGATATCTTCCCACAATCTTATTATTCGAATCTTGCAATTCATAAGTGTGATCTCCAAATTTGGTTACTACTCTATACGGACCTTTATAAATTAAGTTCATTCTCCAATACACTTTTCGTCTAGCATCTGAGATGTTAAATGTCTTCACTAAAACCATATCATTTATTTCAGGATCCCATTTGGCCTTTCTTCTTTGTACTTTCTTTAATCTTTTTTCAGATTTTTCTAGTATTCTTTTAAATGCTTCAGCGCATTTCTCTTCATCATTTAGCACATTTGTTTTCTCCTCAAAAGTCGTTGGTACATTTAATATAAGAGGTTCAGGAGGTTTTCCAGTCATTAGCTCTATTGGAGCGAATCTTGTAGTAGCGTTTGGGGTGTTATTTATTATCTTTTCTATGACAGTACAATATTTATACCAACACCGGTGATTCGAATGACACAGTATTCGAAAATAAAAAGTTAAGTCTCGCATCACTCTCTCACAAGGATTTCCTTGTGGATAATAAACCGAAGAATTATAAATTTTGATATTGTTTTTCTTCATCTCGGATGTAAACAATTTACTTCGATGAACTGTGGCGTTGTCTGAAAGTATGGCTTTTATTTGCCCATATTCTGGTATCCACCCCTTTAAAATTTTATTGACACATGTTTTTCTCTTAATATTTTGAACGGGGTAAATTTTCACAAATTTAGTAAAAATGTCGAACATCACAAAAATGTATTTACAATTATATTGACTAGCCGGCATCTCCCCGTGTGCATCGATCGCAACTAATTCATTCTTTTTATCTCTGATGATGGTCTGAGGTTCAAAATCATATTTGATATTTATAGGTTTAGCTCTTTGGCACAGTTCACACGTTGAAATTAATTTCCGTACTTTCCTATCAATGTGCTTTATATATAGCTGTTCTTTGATGGTCATGGGAGTTTTCTCGCTTCCAGAATGTGCTAGGTGGTGATGAAATGAAGTAATTACACTTTCTTCTAAACTACTGGGAACTATAACCTTCCATTTTTTTATCACATCTCCATGTAACTTATAAAGTACACCATTCTTCTTGGCTATGGTGCAATTCGCAGCATCTTCAACTGCTGGAGCCTGTCGCAACAATGCAGATAATCTTGAATCATTTTGTTGAATTTCCGAGATATTTTTAAATTTTGAAGTAAGATTTCTATCGCATGTAAAATTTAACTCGAAAAGTTTTATCTCATGTTGAGATTGTGACAATGTCTCTGGAATTTCTCCATGCATTTTCTGTCTCGACAACAGATCACTAAATATATTATTCTTTCCTGAGATGTGCCGAATCTCAATATCATAGGAAGTAATTTCATGTATGTAACGAGATATTTTAGAGCTAGTTAGTTTACATTTTTTTTTATAAATGATAGACTAATATGGTCAGTATATACAATGACTTTAGTATTGTACACATATTGCCTAAATTTTTGCAAAGCAAAATATATAGCTCCTATTTCTAACTCCGTAATACAAGTGTTAGATTCATTTTGGTTCAAAACTCTTGAAGCAGTGGCAATTACATGATTATTCCCATCCAAATCAGTTTGAGTTAATACTGCTGCATAAGCATGGATACTAGCATCTGAATAGATGTTAAAGGGTTGGTTTCTAATAGGTCTTTCCAAAAGAATGGCGTTTTTAAATAACTCTTTAATGTTTTGAAAAGACTGTTGGTGTTTTTCTGTCCACTTCCAGACTGAATTCTTCTTCAAAAGTTCTCTCAAAGGACTAAGCTCCTTGGCATAATTTACCACAAACTTACTTTCATACTGTAGTATGCCAATAAATCTTCTTAGTTGTTTAATATTCTTTGGTGGTGGAATAGATTCAATGGATTTTATTCTATCTGGATTTGGTGCCATACCTTTTTCGGATATTATGTACCCTAAAAATTCAATTTCTTTGGCAATAAAACTTGATTTATCCAAATTTATAGTCATACCACTTTCAGAAAATTTTGTAAATATGTAATTCAGATGAGATATATGTTCGTCGAAATCTTGATCAAAGATAAGAAAATCGTCTATATATTGAATAGCAAAATTCTCAATTGTATCTCCAAAAATATTATATAAGGCTCGAAGTAATGCACTTCCACTTGTTGACAATCCAAAACCGCATGTTTTGAACTGGTAAATTCTCCCTCCAAAATTAAACGCAGTATATTTTCTAACTGATTCATCCAAGGGAATCTGCCAATATGTGGACACCAAATCTAATTTCGAAAAATATTTTCCACGCTCTAACTTAGATAGCACTTCATCCACTCCAAGAGGCCTAAAATGGTCTGGTTGGGTTAATGAATTGATTTTTCTTGCATCAATTGTCATGCGCAATGAGCCATCTGATTTATGAACCCAACATAGAGGATGTAAGTAAGGTGAGTTAGAAATTTCTATTATTCCATTTTCTAACATTTTATTTATCACCTCTGATGCTTGCTGTCTTATAGCTATGGGTAAAGGTCTGCTTTTATGTGTATACGGAGCAGTATCATTCACTTTAAATGTGTGAGTATATTTGTTACACAGTCCAGGTTTTGAACTAAAGGCTTTTCTGTTCTTTAATATACATAATTTCAGCTGTTCTTTTCTCGCTTGATCTAGATTGTATGTGTTTTCTAACTTTACTTGTAATATTCTCTGGAATTCTATTTCTTCCTCCACTTGGCTTCCGCCATTCTTATCTTGTATTGTATATAATTGGCAACAATGCTTTTCAAGGTCAGTTACATTATTTTGCAATCCATCAATAATTAAACTCTTCCCACAATTTTCATTTTCCTCGTATTCAATATTACCATTTTCTTGCAAAAGTATATCTTCCACAAAAAACCTTTCATTATTTATATTATCCATATTCTCTTCTTTTCTTCCATCTTCTTCCAATAATTTTATTACTAATAAATCATTTTCTGTCTTAACCTTCATTTCATATGCATTTCGAAATTCAATACACTTTGCCATTCATATAATAAATCATTACCCACAATTACATCTCTTGCCAAATGTGGAATTACCAACGCAATGAAATTGAAATTCCATTCACCTATTCGCCCCTTAATTAATACTTGATATTTAATTCTATCCTTTTTCTTCCCAATTGCAGTACTGCAGTAAACGTTACACACATTTAAATATTCCACTTTATAGTTAGCTAACAGATTGTTAAACAATTCCTCACTTATCACTGTAGAACTGGCTCCAGTATCAATCAAGGCTGTATATTCTTTATCCCATAGGTAAATAATTATCTGAGGTGGGTTGACTAATTCCTTATTTTTCTGCAAGAGAGTGAGCTTATTTCCGTTATCTTCAACTTTCAATTCGCCCTGTGTCATCCTCACCTAACCACTTTCCAGAGCACAAAATGATTTGGTTTTTAGTTTTCCGTCTCCCTCTGATTATTACTTTCATTGTTGGTTAGGTTGGTGCTATCGTTTATATTCACATCATTCTCTGTGCTTTGTGTATTTTCGACTCTTTCATTTTGATTACTTCTTTCAAATCTCACACCCCTAAAATCTCTTTGATTTGCACTAAATAAACTAGTACCTCTACCCCTATTAGAGTTACTTATGCGCTGATTATTTCCTCGATAAAATCTTACATGGTTTATGTGATCATTTCTTCCAATTCTCGTCGACTGATTGTTATGATAATTCCTTTGCACATTATTTTGAACTCCCTTTCCTGTTCCGGGAATTACAGATTCATAAGTTCGTCTAGGATCATAACCTCTTCCTTCAAATCTTTGATTTCTCACGGGTGCCCCGCCCCAATTTAAACTCGTCCTATTATTCCTATTATTTGTAGGTTGTGATTCCTGTCGATTTCTTCCTCGCTCAATATGGACGTTATTATAGTTACCATCACAGGATGTAGTATCATTAATGAGGTTATGTGCTTCAAATTCGGATAATAATTCAATCATATCAGAGAAATCGATAGGCTTAGCCACAATTAAATGATTTCTGATATGTGGTGGATAATGACGTATTAGCATGTTGACAATTTCTGTCTCAGAAATTTCGGGATTGATCAACTTACTTTTGTTTGCTAATTTTAAGAAATATTCAGTCATAGAAATCCCTTTTTTAAACTCAAACCTACCCGTTGCTAACTCAACTTTTATTCTTCTTTGTCTCTCAGGTCCCCAAAATCTATTTATAAACAGATTTCTGAAAGTACTGTATGTTTCATGTGAAGCCAAAGTTAACCTTAACCACTCAAGAGCATTTTTCTTCAAACAGCGTTTTACTATTACCATCCGAAATTCATTGGGAATTCTCTTAATACGGAAATATTCTTCCAATTCCCTAAGAAATACTTTTGGATTATCACCTGATTCCTCATCAAAACTTGGTGGACTAATATCATTTAGTGAATAATGTACACATTCATTTTGACCTAGACTGTGGAGTTGTGTGTGTGAGGACATGTTCTGTGTGTTTCTGTGATAATTAATATCATTATCTGGACTCACAAAATCACTACATTCACTTACTACATCACCAGACTTCTGATGATTGCTTAATTCACCTGGTAAGTCACAATCGTTTATATTTGTAATTCTAGATATTTCTTTCCCGTTATTTACTTTTCTAGCCTGTAATGCAATTACAACTTGTGTCAATTTTCCTAAGTTATCCTTTTCTTTTTCAAAATGTTCTTTTACCTCTTTAATTTGCAAAATTACTTCTTCTTTTGCTTTACTTATCTCATCAATTTGTAACTTTATTTCCTCTTGGTGTATCTTACTTTCATCATGTTGTAATTGCATTTCAGAACAAATTACATTGATTCTTTGTTCTACTTTATCTCCTAATTCTTCTCTTTGTTTTTGTGTTATTTCTGCCTGTTGTATCCTAAATGTTTCTAACTCTTTGTTTATTTCCATTCTTATTTCTTGTTTCACAATGTCCTGACCTAACCTAGTTTCCTGAATTATCTCTCTCAACTCATTGACTTCCTTTCTATTCTCATCCTTATTAATCTCTATGATCTGCATGAGCCTTTCCATATTATCCCTACACTCTTTTCTCCCTTCTCTAATCTCCTGTGAAATTTCAGATTTTAATTCCTGTTTTAGCTTCTGTAATAAATTAATTTCTAAGTTACTCACATTTTGTGCTAGTTCCTGTCTTACTCCTACATCTAAATCATTCATTTTCTTAGTTAAATCATTTACATTTTGTTCTATTTTAGAATCTAAATTACTCATTTCAGATTTAACATCTCCTATTTTAGAATCCAAATTACTCATTTCTGATTTTAAATCATTTGCATTTTGTTCTATTTTAGAATCTAAATTACTCATTTCTGATTTTACATCTTTCATTCTAGAATCTAAATTACTCATTTCTGATTTTAAATCATTTGCATTTTGTTCTATTTTAGAATCTAAATTACTCATTTCTGATTTTAAATCATTTGCATTTTGTTCTATTTTAGAATCTAAATTACTCATTTCTGATTTTAAATCATTTGCATTTTGTTCTATTTTAGAATCTAAATTACTTAACATTCTCGTTATTCTTTCCAACATTGACTCATTATCTATGCTTAATCCTGCATTCTCCCTATTCATTCCTACACTATCAGTAACTTCTCCTTCCACTGTTATTTCTTTTCTACTCGCCATCTTTTTAACTATTTTCTGATTTCTTAACAACATAAATCTACTACTACTACTATTTTTTTTTTCACTCACTTAAACCAGTTCTCGTTTTCTTCTTTCTTCTCTCTTCTTTCTTCTTTCCTTTTAAATTCCCACGGAGCTGCACGATGCTTTAATCTCCTCTTCTTTATCCTATTCGAGCCCCACACGTTGCTGCGCCATTTGTAACGAGATTATATTTTCGTTCATCTTCAACTAATAAGAAGCAAGCCAACTTTTTGTAAGATCCAAGTCGAGTTTTAATCTACTGAGAGTCGTGAGATCTTTTCTCAGGTGTGGATGCGGATTTTTGGTGAAAATAAAATTTAGATGAGTCCAATTTTGTAATATATTATTTAATTATATAATATGAACTATGATTCACTCTTATCTATTATAAATATTGAATAACACTTTTTGAATCTTATTAATTTTCCTTTACAATTACAATCCTCGTAACATCTTTCCTCCTTCTCCAGCAAGACACAAGATTCTAACACTTTTCTAGATTATTGATTTTCTTGTCCCCATAGTAATTCCCACTTTATTTTGTGATTGGCCGATTCACTGACACGTCATCACACCACGTCATACCACTACTACTTCGGCCAATCACACAACTATATACATTTTTATATATTTATTATTCCTTCGAACATTACTAAACAAAAATACTGTTACAACCTGCTATCGTTAGATTGCTGATCCCGACGAATGTATTTTTCCTCTACTTTCTTTACATGCTGCACACAATTTTTCCACAGTTCTGCATCGATCCCTTCTACACAGCTTCTCAACAAGTTGCAAACGCTTTCGCTGAGTGAAGGTGTTGCATTTCTCTTGCGCACTTCTCTCTTCAGTTTCGACCACACCATTTCTATGGGGTCAAAACAGCAGTGATACGGCGGCAACCTTAAAACTTCGTACCCATATTTACGAGCGATGTCGTCAATCACGTAATCCTTGCCCACATTTGCATTTTTAATTTCTGCCAGGAGTGCAGCTTTAATAGGCAGAGGTTCAGGTATTTCAATATTATGAACCCTCATGTATTCGACTATATCTTTTAAGTTCATCGACATTGTAGGTGTTCTGTATTTTAAACGCGAATGATAGCTAGCATTGTCCAAAACAATTATACATTTTTCATTCCTTGGCAGATTTGTCATAAGCCTACCATCAAACCACTTTTCAAACACTGCTGCAATCATGTCATCGTGACTGTCGGCCATTGCATCACCAATGTTTTTCGCCGATAAGAAGAGGCAGTCTTTTACCCATCCCTCGTCACTCCCAGCATGAAGCACCATAATCCTTTTACCCCTCGACACAGGAGCAGGTATGGTGCAAGCACACGAACCGTCGTCCCATCCTTTTCTCGATACGTCATGGCTATCGTACCAGGTTTCGTCTAAATAAATTATCTTGTGTCCATTACTGCGAAACTTCCTTAGTTTTGATAAGTATATATATATATATATATATATATATATATATATATATATCGCCAAGCTACAATTCTGCTGGATTCCATAATAACCCTTCTGTTGTTCAAAGTGCGGTGTTTGAAACCCAGCTCCTTAAGAAGACCGCGCAAAGTGCAGCGTCCATAAGGAAAATCACAAATTTCTTGCAAATGTGCAACCAATTCATCTAAAGTAGGCGCTCTCCCTTTTGCATAGAAATTATAAGTTTCTCGGCGAATTAAATCGCATGTGAAATTATCCACCTTAGAGAAACGTTTCCTTTTGTTTCCACACTTGGTCGGCGTCTTTGGTATTCCTTTCGTCACAATTTTTCTAACTATATTTCTGTGAATACCCAGAATTTTTGCAGTTTCACTACATGACCCCTTACCAAGATTATTTTTCACCACATATTTATATGCGTTAAAAACAAGTGCTTGTCCTTGCTTAGAAAGAGTTCCCGTTATTACTTTGTTTTTTGAGGCTTCTCCCCTAACATAACTCGGCCCAGCAACACCTTCCAAGTCATTCACACTATTGTCTTCACTTTGATTATTTTCACTTGACTGAACGTTATCTATTACTTCATTTGCATTTATCACTGCATTTCCTTCCCACGGTCTCCACATCATGACACACCACGAATGTCTGCACCTAATGAAACAGAACAACTGGAAGTTGGAACTTTGGCAACTGAGACTCCACGTGGATTAGGCATGCAACTGTCATTTTCAGAAAATCGGGGTTGCTATTGGTCCCCAACGTCAGTGTTCAATTTCTGAAGTGTGGAGATCGATTTATGACGGTCATTAGTGGGCGGGAAGGTCAGGTCCTTTGAGGTCCCTTTGAGTGGGAACTGCACACACGTTAACTAAACAGACTTTAACTACACACCTGTGTCTATACATGCCGGGCAAATGATATCATGGTCCCGTTCAGTATACCTTTTTTCATTATCCTAGATAGTTAAGGCCGCATTTACTATGATCATATCCATTATTACTATTGTTTCAACCTGGAGCAAACTTCTATATTGTGGTCTGTACAGCAGGGAGCTTTTCGATTCCTACTTTTAGTTTTTCATCACTGCAAAGTAGAAGACTAGATGAATAGGTGTGTGTTTACAGTATTCCTTTTTGTTTCAGAATCTATGGACCCTTGGCCACATTTTGCGTTTATTATTTTATTGCAACAAAGCCTCTTGTATCAATGCAGCGACCGTTCCTAGTCAAGTTTGAAGAACTCAACTGCAGTTCGCACATTTATGCTGGATGCTGGCTGTTATGGCATAGCGATTAAGATGTACGAACACTCGAAAATTGCAGTTTTCTGAAAAAGTCCTTAATGGCGCCACCTACAAATATTGCAACTAACACTACGAAGGTAACCTTTACTTGCACGTGTACAAAATGCAAATGGACCAGCAGTTGATGTGTTAGGCAAGGTTTCAATGATACTACAATAAACCCCGATCCTGGTGTCATTAATTCCATGCTTGACTGATGAGGTTAACTTTCTTTAAGGTATTGGGTCCTTCAGAATCCCTAATTAAGTTTCAGGCCTCAGGGTATGCTCACCGTTGTGTGTTGCTACATAGAAATGATGAGAAGTTTTTCTTTTATAACCAGCAGGGACGCACTGTCGCTGTGAATGCTGAAGTATGCTCCCTAGTGGTGGGACAATTTGTAATTCCTGCACTGCGAAACTTCGGTAATCCTTTGGAAAGCCTCTGATCAAGCCACGACAAACATGTCTCTCCTCAGTATGGGAACACCGTTAGGTTATTTCTCAGTCAACTCATTTGGAGACCTTCCTTGGCTGCCGTGTTTTTCAGATTTGATTATTCCGGACTAATTCCTCTGAGGTTAGTATTAGCAACCAAATTGGGCAGTGTTGACGAAATGAACACGTTTATTAGAGACTAAATTGACCCATTACTCCTGACTTCATTACACGTGTCATGCGAAGCTTTGCAAATTGACGCAATGTGTTGTGAAGGTAAGAAGGCATTTGAAAGATATTTCAGTTAGATCATCCTTTAAAACTGTACTCCTAATATGTATTTATATTGACGATTGAGATATATCAGCCCAATCAGTTTGGTGGGCTCATGAGCTTTGAATGATGACCACACACTTTACCACAGCACCCATTCGTTCGTTATGGGGACAGTTCCTAACACCAAATAATTTATGTTCAAGAACTCGATGATGGGATTGAATAGGAGATTCAAGCTTTAAGGTACTCTTGTCCAAATGTGTGTACGTGTCTTTAAAATAGCATGCTCTCAAACAACGTTTCTGAAATTACAGAACATGGTATTTTAAATTTAGTATCTTCCAAATATGCGACAAGAAGATTCAGAAGAAAAGCCCCTAACTGAACCTGCATAGGTTCCTGGAAGACCTTTCAAAATTTTCTACTTTATGAATAATTATTCTGTCAGTTTTGGTTATTTAAATATTTAAGACATTTACATTACATAAGATGTCTATCTCGAATTACTTTTCCTCACTGTTTAATTTTTCTTGCTAATGACTTCTTATTATTACAACTCCAGCTTCATGCATTACACATGAACACATGAAAATTATTTTCTGTTGCAGTTATATGACAACCTTCTCCTTATAAAATTATTAATCTTACCAGCCAATAAAATTGATATAAGTTTATAGAATCGATACCAAATTAAACAATAGTGGGCAATTTACTAAAATGTAGGTAACTCGTCCGAATTTTGAAACCAGAGTGGCCTTGTGATGACTGGTATTCTGTCTTTCCTGCATAATCACGAGAAGAAATGGATAAGTTTTACCTATTGAAAAATTCATAATAACTATAAAGAATATTTCGCATGTATTCAGCGCTTCAAAATAATGTATTGGCTATAAATTGAGTGTGCCATAAGAGAAGTACAATTTTTCACAAGAATGTCTCTATTTCTATTACTAATTATAAAAATGTCATCGAATATTAACAACATAGCACAGGCTATCCCTGAGAACTCAACATTAACGCATTTGTCACAAAAATATGTTAAACATATGGTATTAGTGGTCTCGTAAGTAAAGTCGTTTTTCTTTTATTTTGGTGTTTTGGAAAATTTATTGGGTTTCTTTTGTTTGGCAATGCTATTTACAGGATGTCATGGGTAGTGTTGTGTACATTGCGAGCATGTACCTGTCTTCAGCTGTTACTAAACAATCACAAAATGAAGATAACAAAGTTTGAACTTAGAGTCATTCTAAAACATTACTAAAATCATGAGTATAAAGCCGTTTCCGCAGCTCAAAGAATATGTGAGGTGGAAGTAGTAGGGGTCGTTAGTGGGTGTGTGGCACAGTGATGGTTGCAACATTTCAACAATGGAGAGGAAAACACTAAAGATTTACCATGTTCTGGAGGACCTAACGTATAGAATATTGAGAATTCAGGATAAGCTTTGCGAGAAAATCCGCAAGAAGGTACCCGTAGGCTTTCAGAAAAACTTGGTGTATCAAAAGATACAACACATCGCCACATTAAAACACTTGGAAAATCATACAGAAGCTGTAGATCTGTACCTCATGAACTGACACCTCAACAAGCTGAACGTATAGTGGATATCTGTCGTCAGCTTATCCATAGTCCCATGGATGATACATTTGTCAGGAGAAATGTCACTTGTGTATTACCGAAAGCCTGATGCCTCGAAACAATGGCATGTTCCCCGCCAACCTGCCAAAGTCATCTTCGGTCCCAAGTGGAATTTTGAAGGTGTGATTCAAAATAAGTTTCTTCCAAACGGCGGGCGATTAATGCGGATATGTATTTTCAACAAGTGGAGCGACTTCATGAAATTTTGAGACGGAAATAACCAGCATTAGTTAATCGAAATAGCGTTCCATTGCAATGGAACAATGCAACACCCCATACTGCACGAACAACCATGGAAAATATCAGCAATATGGAGGAATAGAACTGCTACTACACCCAACATACAGCCCCGATCTCACATTATCAGATTATAATATTTTTCGATCCAAGACGCATTTTCTACATGGAAGAAATTTTGCCAACTTTGAAGTAGTGTAAGTGGGTGTGACCGAATTTTTCACATAAAAACGTCAGAGACTGGTGCCATTGTAGGATAATAAACCTCGATAAACGATGCTTGTCAGAACATATTTCAAATATTTTTTCTCCTTAAAAGGACATTACTTATGATGTACCTATGTTTTAATTAAAATCCTTAATAAGCTAAATTTTGGCAAAAATGTAGCTTTTGTCTAAGCGATATTTCCTTAAAAATTGATTAACTTAATGTGTCATCGATATAAGATGCTAAATTTAAGTATTTAAGCTTTCCATTTTGGGGTTATGCTTTTGACATATTTACATCCTTTAAAAAACAGAAATTTTCTTTTTGACTTTGGGTGAGATTCCTCGCTTCCAAAGTTTCCAATAAAATACTAACGTCACCTTTCATAAATATCAGAGAAGTATGGTATAACCAAAACGACATAGTGTGTTCCGCCACTGAAACACTGGTCCGCCACTGCAGTAATGATCATCTCCATAGAGAAGGGTTTTGCCGTATCCCTTTACTGTTAACAGTTCTACCTGCAAGGGTTAATTGCTTGTGCATGGCGAACAACCTCGGCTAATGTCTGAAGCAGTTCCTGGCACCCTCTTCATCCCCTCCCCATGCCACCCAACTATCGCTGTTAACGCCATTTTGAGAGGTCATGCTGTAACCCCAAGATATGGTATTTCTTCTGTAAGGGACAGCGGCCAGTGAGGTCACTACTGACAATGTACGTAATGGGTTTTATCAAAACAGCACAATTACAGTTCTCTTACGAATTGTTCAGAAAGATTATCGTTGAATTTACAGATTTTTAATTTAATGTTATATATTTTCAAGACCTGAATTTACACAAAGCATTCCTTTGCAGTTTTAAAGTAGAAATAATTAACTAATATAATATATCACACTCATATTGCGTTCTTTGTCTCTTATTAATTACCTCTATGTAGCTTCTACTAAATATTCTTGCAGAAGTTGCCATCCACTTCATGTTAATAGAGATACTCATTGTTAGGCATAGTTTATTACACACTTCAATATACGAGGGCTGTTCAATAAAGAATGATCACATTTTTTTGACATCCCTTTACTCATACTCATAATTTTAAAGGTCCTTTTCAAAATAGTCTCCCCTGAGTAGGATGCACTTGTCCCAGCGTTTCTGCCAGTCTTCAAAGACATGCTGGAAACCATTTTTGAGAGATCCTTCAAAATCGCCTCCACAGCCTTCACCACTGCTTCTGATGATGGATAATGCCTCCCACGAAGGCGTTTCTTCAAGTTAGGGAACACAAAAAGGCCACATGGGGCTGAATCCGGACTACAGGGAGTGTGAGGGATGCACTTCACGTTGATTTCTGCAAGATATTTAGCAACAATATTGGCATTATGCGGCCGCGCATTATCGTGGTGCAGAATCCAGCTTGCTTCACGGAAATGTGGTCTTTTACGCCTGATATGGATTTACAATGTTTTCAGGACATCCCTGTAGTGTTGTCCAGTTACTGATGTGTGTGTGCAGGTACAACATGCTGATAAATCATTCCATGAATATCAAAGAATGAGATGACCGTAATTTTCCTAGCAGAAGCAACCACTTTTGCTAATTCGGGGATTGGTGATGAAGGAGATTTCCATACTGAGCTTTGCTGTTTAATCTCAGGATCAAAATGATGTAGCCAAGTTTCATCAGCAGTGATTCCGTTTGAAAGGAACTCCGGATCTTCCTCTAACATCAACTTTAACTGCATGTTACCTTAATTGCAGCGGTAGGCGATACTGAACATATCTGAACTTGCCTGGTTCTCACAGGCGGGAACCAGGAGTACCAACAATGAAACTACTACAGCGTGTTTGTTTCACATTAACATAACAGAATATAATAAGTTTGAATTTTAATGCGAAAAATTATGACCGTAGAAAAATTATGATCGTTCTTTATTCAACAGCCCTCGTAGGTACAGAAGGATCGTGGAGGCAAAATGAATAAAAGTGAGTCACTCTGCTGACCTTTAAATGCCGTAATTTTCAATGACAAAATGCATTTTCCGAGAGAAGCAGCAATATACTATTTAGAGAAAGATACTTTTATTTGTAAGCATATAACAGATAAGACATTTTAATTAAAACATTGTCACCAACCGCATTGTCGTGAGGAGACGTGGCCGACTTGCACAAAGAGACAGATAGTACAGTGCGGAGATAAAAGATTGCTGAAGCAGATAAAGACAGGTGACTTACTGGAAGTTTTGATTTCTTGTTTGCTACAGAGCATTTCAGAAACGTTTAGAAATATGAGTAGAGGATATAAGTAAGTCGGTCTCACCAGGAGAGATTCGAATTGGAACTTGAGATACCTGTTCGTACAGCGGTGTTTTGAAAATGAACTCTTTGTTTGTGGTCAACGTCCTTGAAGGCCGTATTTGTGTATGTTACGTAATTTTGCCACTGTAAGGGTTGACCAAAGTGTATTTCTACGGAAATAAAGAACATTTTGAATTTCTGAAAATTGTACTTTTAGTTCTACGAACCCACAAAGTGACAATATACATTGGTTATGCGAATATCTTAAGTATATTGGATATATTTAAATAAGTTATTTTAGCCAAAATTGTGAAAATAAAAATGCTGTTGAATATACTCCCACGTAAAGAATATTTTGACATGGGCTGGTTTTCCTGTACGTCTTTGTGTCGCACCCCGATGTCACTCTTTGTTGCATCGTTCTTTTGATGTGGTCACTCTTGGTACATCAATTTTTAATCTCGTTCTGTTTTGTCTCCGCCACCAGCCACTGTAGCGATGCAGCTATGGTACTTTGTTAGACAGTACGTGTGAATGTAGTGCACAGGATAATCGACCGTGTAGTTGAAGAATATGTAAGGCGTTTCTATAACGATGATATGAGCTCAGTTGCCAATTGCAGTAAATCGCAAACGTCTTACTCGGAAAACTCACACACTTCACTAGTCTTCTAGCACTTCTCCTACACATTTAAACATTTACATGAGTGAGTTAGCAAGCAAATAGTCTGATCTACAACTCCCGGCTTTCTTAAGAAGGGTCTACATTTCACTACACCTATAACGCTACTCCATGTGTTGATCTAGCATACGTTTGCATCTGAACAGCTTTACCCTGACCCTAGTTAGATTCTAAGGTCTTTTATTTGCCTTTTTAATCTCCGGAACTTCTGACTGCTAGACTTTGGAAGCAAACTCAGCATAACTGCATTTATCAAACTTGAATTGCTAATGACATTTCTCTGGACGAATATTTTAACTAAGTTTTTTTTTTTTTTTTCAAAATATACACAAAATTCTGAATGTACCAACGCCATTGCCGACCTCACGACCACTTAACACACAGTATACGTGAATGATCATCAGGCATCGGATGCCATACACCTTTAAAGGGATATGAAGTTTACGAGTCTCGCTGACATCAGTCCCGGGATCCACACGCAGTCCCGTTCGCAACGCGTAGCTTTAGTTTCATTACAACTACTACTCGCCACACAGGTAAATCTGTCTTCCGGAGAGTGCAAGGTGTTTGACATACTGTGTTAATAGCATTACTTTCACTATTATTGGGCAATCTTTAGTTTATAAATCAAAATATTTGGGTATTATCAACAGCCATTAAACAGCTTGTAGAATGCAATTTCGAGCCGCCTAAAAGCTGTTGAGGAGGTGTCTGCAAAAATTAACAATATACAGAATGCACCAACTACCAAAGGAGCCAAAAAAGGTTATTTTACAGTATTTTACACAAAAATACTGGATTTTCAGTGCTGTGTAATATAGGAAATAAACTAAGTCTCGGACAAACACATGAAAAAGATTTGTACAAATCATATGCACCATTAACGTCATGTGACGTTGAATGAACTTTCTCCCAATATTATAGAAGATGTAGAAAGACAGGAAATATGGGAAAGTCTAGAAAATATGAATCACTACAATTTTACAAGCAAATAAAATAAAAAGAAATTCGGTACGAGAAGCATATGTAAATTACTGCAATAGCAAGAGAGAAGGGTTAGCATGGATGAGAACAGGAATAATATTTCTAAGAAGGATAAGAGGTAGGGAAAAGGGAATTTGTGTACTGTGTGGGGTAAAAGAAAGCATAGAGCACTATGCAACAGAATTCGACCAGGTTGCAATGTGGAGGGAAAAGGTTTGGGAAGAAAAATGGGAGAAAGTAGAGAAGAGGATAGTAGCTATACAAATGTTAATGGGCAGGGAGGAAAAGAAGGCAAGAAGTATTGGTGATTTCTTGCAGAAAGTAAAAGAAAAATGGGCCAGAAATGTAAAGAATATAAGAAAGGAAGATATGGTGGAAGAATGGGATTAAGTAACAAGGAGGCATGGAGGTTAAGAGCTACCTGGCAGAGCAGAAGACCAGGGTGTCATGTAAGCCAAGCTAACAACAAGGTAAATAAATATATATCGTATCATATCATATTATATTGTTTCAGCGAAAAGCGCAGAAAATTCACATTCGACAATTTACGAATGTACATGGTTGTTCACTGTAATTCTCGCATCGAAAGCAAGGAGGATGCCATATTGTAACGTCGGTTACATTTTGTATATGTACCGGAGTGGACACACAGAGCTCACCGGTATACTTGTTGACACGGAGTGTGTTGATGTCTCGCTTGGCCTTGTTTATTACCTGTGTGCGTACATTGATTTCCAAGGTGTATGCAATCCGATGTCTGGTGATCATCTATCCTATACAGCTGCGGTCACCAAATGGATCGATTTTGTGCTAGAGCAAATGAGGTAGCACTGCCACGAGTGCCGTGCGACTTCAGTTTGAGACAAGACGTGGAATTGGACAGCAGTGTTGTCTCTCGTCTCTTGCGGTTTTCGTAAACATAATGTCGGTTGGAGAATGTAATGTGACACATGGGACATCTACTCCTACATTTATGCCTTCATGGTAAGTGCTTCCTTTTTTATAGAAAGTGATAGTATCAGAGCATTAAAAATGAAACTATCCTTTTGGGAAAGGCAGTTAACCTTAAAGAACTTGGTACATTTCCCAAAGCTCTCAACAGTTCAGCAGTTTGTTCAGGTCTTGGACTTGCAAGAATATGTTCAAATATTATGAGAGTTGGACCAAGAATTTCAGAATAGGTTTCAAGACGTGATGTAATTAGAGCCAATTTTCGAAATATTTGCTGAACCTTACTCTACAGATGTTGATAATGTTCCATCTGAATTGCAGCTTGAACTTATCGATTTACAATGCAATCGTCAAATGAAAAATAAATGCCAAAATATAATTAGTTTGAGTGATTTATATTTAAATTTTCAAAAAACTACTTTTCCTCGACTACATAGAAATGCCGCTGGTTTGTGGATCCGAACAATTTCTTTTTCGCTAACCACTGCAGAATTTAACTGTCCGATCAGATCTTAAAATGTCAACTTAGACTAGCTGCTGCACAAATACAGATACATAATTTTGAAAAACTAGTGTGTCAAAAGAGACAACAAAAATGCAGAAAACTTGGTTCCAACTAATATGTTGTGCATGTTGCTTTTCTTCGAGCTGTTATTTAATATTGCTCTATTGTAAGTAGATTGTCGATTATTTTCATTTTGTTTAAACTATCAATTTATTGTTCATTTGTTTTTTATTAAAATAAAGGTACATAGTTGAACGATAATGAAAGAAACAATTAAAATAATTTATACAACAATTATATTCTTCATATTACAATTCGATCATATTATTGCACAGTAAATTGCATTGAAATTGCAAGATCGGCATTCCGCCACTGCTCTGAAGGCTAAGGAGTGCACGGTAGACTATTCCGGCGTGCAACGGGTAAACTTGCACGACCTACTGTGCACACTATGCATTGAGATGGTGGCCACTGGAATACAGGAAGAGAATGTGGTCAGCATCGTGCAACTACCAGACAAGAAGCCTCGCTGCCTATCGAAGCTACTCACTCCCCTCACAGTACTGAGGGACCTGTTATCTGCGTCTCCATGGGTGGATTCCTCTACCTACACATTACGTGTTAGAGAACATTAAAGTCTTTTTTTTCCTTTTAGGATCTTCAAAACTACAATTTGCCGTGAATGCAATGCTATAGAGAATTTAATAAAAGTTATGCAATTTAAGAGTTGAGAAATGTCTGTTAATTTTATGAAGTTAATGTTCCCTTGAAACTAAGGTAGAGAGGCGGAAGTGTTATAATGAGGAGTAAGAAGGTAAATATTCGAGATATTTCTCTCGCATTTCATCACACCTGGGAAAGCTGGAATTCCGCGCTCGCGTGTGTTGGAATGCTTTGTGCGCCCAGATCAATTAAGTGATTCATTAATTGTCTGCTAACAGCAGGCTATTGTGTATAGTCTTTGCTGTGGTCGGCTACAGGCTGGTCCAAAATTACTAGTTCAACGTTGGAGGTACATAAAATATTAATTGGTGATTAATGTGCAGTGGCGGCTTGGCTACAAGAGTATCTTAACTTTTAACCGAGCGGCATGGCTCAGGCAGTTTCGTCTGTGGTCCGGTTTCGATTCCCGTGGCCGGCCTACCTCACCCATGGCCTTTCTCTGAGGTTTTCCGGGTCACCAGGCGAATGCTGGATAGGTTAATTAAGAGGTGTGTGCGTAAAATGAAGTCTCCAATTTTATTTAATATAGAAAACATGTTTATTGTCAATGAATGTTATATTGATGGAAAGGTGGAACTTACAGCTATTTTTCAACGTAATCACCCTTGCGATCGATGCACTTTTACATGTGCTGTGGCAGTTTTTGTATACTGTTGTCATAGCACTCTCCCGCCAAGTTGCGCTGGCAGCCTCACTCGTTTTTCAAATCATCGTCGGTCTGGAAATGTGTTCCACCCAGGTGTGACTTCAACTCAGGAAACAAATGATAATCACTAGGGGCTAAGTCTGAACTGTCTCTCCTAACTGAAACAGGAGATCAGTCGTTGCATTTGCAATATGGGGACGTGCAATATGATGAAAAATCATCCCTTCGTCAGCATTCCCTTCCTTCGATTTTGAATGGCACGTCGCAATTTTTAAAGCCTCACAGTAGCCAACGGCATTTATTGTTGTGACGGTAGGCATAAACTCGCACAACAAAACACCTTTTCTGTCCCAGAACACACTGGCGATCATTTGCCGGCAGAAAATGTATGTTTGAACTTACGTGGCTTCGGCGAATTCGAATGCCGCCATTGACGTGAACTTTTTTTAGTTTCTGGTATTGTGTATTGCACCCCGGTTTCATCCCCAGTGACAATTGAATCCAACAATTCCTCGCCCTGTTCTGCATAGTGCTACAGGAATCGGTGGGCCGCTTCAGCACGTTGCCGTTTATGGTCTTCGGTGAGCATTTTGGGGACCCACCTCGCACATACCTTGCGATAATGCAAATGTTCGGTCAAAATCTTGTTAATCGTAGTCTTACTGACTTCAGGGATAAGTTCGCACAGCTCGTGAACTGTCACACGCCGATCTTTAAGCATTTCTTGCTCCACTGTTGCAGTTGTTTCGGCTGAAACCGAAGCCCGACCAGAATGGACGCTTCTACGTCCGTCTTTGAGCTCTCTGGCCCACTTTCGCACGTTTTTGACGTCCATACACTGTGGCCCATAGTCTTTGCTTAACTGGCGATGAATTTCAGTGGGAGTAGTGCCCTTAGCACTAAAAAAAAAAGGATCACTGCACGCAACTCGCACTTGGTGGCAGAAGTGATAGGAAGCTCCATCGTAAACGGCTGCCCAGCCAAGCCTAGTAGTTGCAGCGGGTTCGTTGTTGTGAGAGTTTGAAGGAGTGAAGCTACAGGTCAGTGTTGCCGGATCTCGCGTAATAGCGTTCCTCACGGCTCCAGCGCCTTGGAGACCTTATTTTACATCACCCGAATTTCGTGTCCATTTCATCTTCATTATTGTTTCATATCATCTATCATCTGGTGGGGTCTTTCAGGGTGGATGTGTCGGAAATCTCGCTGGTGCATAGCAGGATGATCTCGTGATAAACATTTCCTCCACTGGTAGTGTGGTCTTCGCTCTCCGGGCCAGTTTAGTTGGCAGTTTCAGGATCACAGTGGGTGGAATATCGGTTGTACTGGTCTGTCGGGGAGTTTCCAACTGGTCAAATGTAGGAAACCTGCCATCTGACCTGTCGTAGCACCTTGCGTCGGCCATCTCTGTCTCCTGTCGCTTCATCCTTCCTCCCGGGGAATAGGTACAATAAATAAGAGCTGATCGCAGTGGTAAAATCCCTCCGTAAGATCCTATCCTATCCTATCCTAACCTAGCCTTTTGTACTTCACGTAATTATTGGTTGATGTTTCTCTGGATTTTGTTAAACGGGACTTAGATTTGGTAGTTGCGACTTTTCTAAACTCAATGGAATTTCGCAACAGCTCGCAGTACTTCTTCAATTGGGCACGTTTTAAGCAGCCACTAGTATGCCACTTAGCTTATGGACAAATGCATGTGGCTTGTGCAAAGTTCTAGACGTACAATTACGCGTAAACTTTCTCGCCCGCCCTGTTTCCATACTGTCACTGTAATTTTACCTCAATCCTGCTGAGTGTTAGCACACAGCATCAGGAGAAGGCAATGTCCACCAGCGTGGACACTACTATAGGTTTCACCGTACCGAAATTATTGATTGGTATTAGAAGTAATGTCCATAGGTTAAAATGAATTCATAATATACGAAACAAGAGTTGCAATTCTGCTAGTCTATAAGAAATCATTAACCAGCAAAATATGAATTGAAAGACAATCACATATGTAGAGGAAATATTGGTAACTTTTGACTTTGCTATATTCGAAAAAAGTTCTAATGTGAACACCAGTTGAAGAACAAGAAATTGTTGCACTGTAGACAATATAGAGATACACTTCAGTGTTAATTAATTGGAGCCAACTGAAACATTCAATGCCATGGCCGGCATTTGAACCATGGATCTACTGGTTTCCGTCCAGTCGTTCTAACCCCTTGAGCTACCATGTCCAACGTGCCTTCCTGACATTAAATTCTCCAATTGACTCATTACATTTCCCGGTAGACCACTTAGGGTTCTCATATTTGAGACAACCACTTGTGGCGATTTACTATTGTAAGAACTTAATTACCAGGATTTTTATCGCTGATTATTTTAAGGTAGATTTTTATTGAGGAATTAATCCTTAAAGAATTAATCCTTTTAAATACACTACTCCGGTATATGGGTGATTTTTAATTAATTAGAGCCAACTGAAAAATTCAAAGCCATGGCCGGAATTTGAAACACGTATATACTGGTTTCCGTCCAGTCGCTCTAACCCCTTGAGCTACCATGTCCAACGTGCCTTTCTCACATTATATTCTCCAATGTCATGGCATTGAATTTTTCAGTTGGCTCTAATTAATTTGAATGACCCATATACCGGAGTAGTGTATTTAAGAGGATTAATTCTTTAAGGATTAATTCCTCAAACTTCTAAAACGCTTCAGTGTTGTTCGCTTGATAATTCAGATTATTTGTGACATTGGGGTTGAGTTCAGCTATGCATGTTTTATGAAAGGGTAGAGCCAGACCGAAAAATTCAATGCCATAGTCGGGATTTGAACCACGGATCTTCTGGTTTCCGGGCCCGGGCCTTAAAGCACTACTTAAAGGATATTAAGTCGCCATTAAGCTAGTTGTCTTACGTGTCTATGAGAACTTCTAAGTGGTTTACCGGGACAAGCACGAGTCAGTTGGAGAATTTAATGTCAAGTTGGCACGTTGGCCATAGTAGCTCAAATAGTTAGAGCGGCTGGACGGAAACCAGAAGATCCGTGGTTCAAATCCCGGCTATGGCATTGAAATTTGCAGTCTGACTACCCTTTCATAGTGCGTCCTACACACGGATAGTGTGGAAGAACAATCAATTTCTATGCATGTTTTTCTATCCATTGTTTAGTATTTTAGAATTTTCTATCATTTCTTACGTTTATTGCTGTATCACCACATATTTGGGATAGTTAACTGTACATTTCTTCCGGTTTCAACTTCCGAGCTTTAAACATTGAATATCTTCATCTCTCAAAGTTGGAGAGATCTTGTATCCACAGTTAATTTTGAGTAATCACAGACTACACAGTAACTACTTGTTTTGAGTATTGATACAACACGAAGAGAAGATGCCGAGGAAACAATCTACCCTTTACCAAAAGCGATTTGTGTAATGCGAATGTGCAAACGGTCGTTATCTTCTGCATTACCTTCGGCTATGTGTAAGTAAGTAAATAAATCCTACATGAAGTATTTTCTATTCAGTGGGATATTTTCCTTATAGTGATTTTTAGAATTCAGAGAGCCTAAAATAATGCATTTGGGGTGAAATCTCACTATCAAATATTTAAATCGAACGCAATACTTTGCCTGCTAGGTACGTGGTATAGAAACTAGGAATTCAATATATATGATTTAACTAGCCACCCCGGCGAACTTTGTACCGCCAATAAAAGTTGTTTGAACTTATCCATATAAATAAAACAAATTCTGTTTAGTTAGTTATTTATTCTGAAATTGGGGATGAAGTTTAAATACAACACATTTACACTTAAGTTAATCAATTTAAAGCTTGCTGATAAACAATATTTTTGTCACCTTTTTGGTGCGTAAATATGTAAACATGATGGTTTTCCGACGCGCGAACACGTGACGTATAACTGTCCATGAGAGAAACAGGGAAACTCCAAGTTGGTTCTGCAAACTTCCAATGTCTGCCCTTGTGACATATTTATGGTTATCGCAAAGGCCAAACGCACGGGAATCATCGGAATACGCGGGATCAAGATAACCTCTCCTTTGTACTTTCCCTTGACGATTGTTGCCTCGGTGACATTATTCATTAGCCTTTTCACAGTTGTCTCGTTACAACCTAAGCGTATTCTCTTCATTTTAGACACTCTCGATCGCAGTTCTGATATATCACACTGCTATGCCTGCCTCAGTAGCGTACATGGTAGCGTGTCTGCGTCACGTTCAAGAGATATCGAGTTCGAATCTCTTAGCTTTAGATTTTTTCTTACCCCTTAAACCTTCCTTGGACATGTACAGAAATTGCTAAACCAAAATTAAGAAAATCGATTGAGTCATTCTCGAGTTTTTGGGAGACTAACAAACGTAAATTTAGATATGAAGGCTTCTTAAATGTTACGCACCATAATTTTCTACATTCAATTGTTCTACAATTAGGTTCTTATTAACGTAAGTTCAATTGAATAAGCACCGTAGAGTTGTCTCGGAGTGGACATAGATTAGGTGCGGGCTGACATACAGTTCGCTAGAAGAGGGAAGATCATTTCGGTTTATCCCTCTATTTAGCAAGTTAAGGAGGCAGAGCTGCCGTTTGTAAAACATACATAGTGTTTTAATTCAAAGAGGTGCATAAATGTCCATTTTGGGCTTGTCTATTTTCTTCTTTTTCTCAGTTATAGTTTTAGTTTCACCCCACAGGTTCTAGAAGCGTAAGGATGTAAGACAAAATGGACCTTGATAGAACCTAGTAAGCAGAAAACTGAAGATGTGTGGTGTCCGAACAGTTAGAGAAGGTTCTTTAAAGAAGGTTCAGAAAAACTGGACGGTGTGAATCATGGAAGTGGCTAGTGGCGATTGTTCGCACATAACGGTCCTGATAACGAGGTGCTCCTGCACTGTGTCGTTTCAGATGATCAAATCACGCCGGAATTCACCTTATTGATCACCACTTAGTCACATTCACATCTTGTGTGTGTACGTATCGGAGTATTTATTCTTCTAAACCTACTTGAAGACACTGCAACAATATTTCTTTAGCTAAAATCTTTAGCTAAAATTTCTACCAGAAGATCTTTGTCGTGAATTAACATCATAATATTTTAATTTTTAGAGAACACGCAAAAGCAAAGTAACAAGTAGGTACAGGTTTCCTTAATAAATCCTGTGTTATTTTTAAAATTGAAAACCTATAGTAAACAGAATAAGTAAATATGTTTCAGTAAAAAAATTCGTATAGGCTGCACCGTGACTGAACGGTTAGACCGCTTGAATCTCACTAAGGCAGTGTGGGCTCTTTTTTGTGTAATTTACGTCCTGCAACATTTAGTCATATCGGACGATGAATGAAATGGGTGAAATGATGCTCAATGCGTCCGGGATCCATGGAGCTTAGAGTTACCCGACATTCGTCTTTCAGGATAAGGGAAAACCTCGGAAAAACCTTATCCAGGTAACTCACCCTGACCGAGATTCGAACTCGGGACCTCTTGTACGTGATGCAGACACGCTACCATCTACGCTACCGAGGCGGGCTGCAGTCGGCCTCGATCGCAGGTGACAGCACGTAAGATTTATGAACGGAGCATTCCTCTAATGCAACCTGAGAAGTCTTGGCTGGCATGGCTTTGCTTTCATAAGGACAATAGAACCAACCTTTGGGAGACGACCATAGTTGGAAAATGTAGCAGCTACCTAGAGCGGAGAGTTACGGAGGCTTTGGCCATTTCCTCTTGAGAGGAGCACGCTTGATCGTGATGCTGGTTTTCAGTCCAGTTCCTCTTGGAAAGCAGCCTTAAAAATAGAAATCAATCGGCTCAAGAAGCACAGATGTATACAGTTTAAACATCAAATTAAGTAGTCAGGTTTTCTATGAGCTGACTAGTTTTCTACACTCACTTCGTCTCCTGACTGAGTATTTGATTTCCCAAAAACAGTCTTTTGTTCAGGGATTCGTGTATTGTTAGTGTTTCGCAATCTCAGTTTAGTGTTTAATAACTTTCTTTATTCATTCATTTCCCGATGATGGGAGAGATGTACGCTCCCGAAACGTCGATGTCTAATCGTCTTCTCATCCGGCTTGAAGCCCGAAAATATTGTGACTTGTGGGCTCGTAGAATTAAAAGTTAAACTTGCAGAAATTCAAAATATTCTTTATTTCAGTAGAAATACACTTGCAGATTACAGCAGAACTACGTTACTTACACAATCACAATCTACCAAGGTCGATGACCACAACAATCAGCGTTCTGACTACATCTGTTTACAACATAAACTGTCTTGTTACAACTCCTGTCTACTCCTGTTTACGACTGGCCCTTGGCAGAAGCGTAATTTTATCTGTGACAGCCAGCCTTTTATCTCCGTCTATCTTTATCTGCAGGCTCTTTGTATACACAATCCCCGCTTATTTCTCTGCACCGATCCTTTTGTGCGCGTCGCCGCGACACTATATTGAATATAATACTCACGTTCAAGACATTTTTAGGACTTATAAAATGAATATCTCAGATTTTCTAAGAACACCCTCTCAGCTCCTCTAAAGGACGTTTGCATAAATGGTGAATTAAAAGATAAAACTTATCTAATTTGTTCGTGGTCCCAGCTTGTCATTTGGGCGCATTGTTTCATATCATTTCCTATGCATCAGTTAATTTCTTTCACTTCATTTCTATATCATTTTTGAGGTGATCTTTCAGGATCGTGATGTATGCCGGTGTCATTTGCGGTTGATATGGGGACTATGTGGCCATGTAGCGTGTCCTGCCGGGATGAACTCTCAGCACTTTTAAGGACTTCCGCACGTCAGTCTGTGACACTCTTGCTTCCTGCAGTTTCTTTATGTCATCCTTCCTCCTAAAGATGTCAGCTGCACACATGTGTGTGTACGTCGCAGGATGTGAGGTGTCCCCCTTCGTTTTCTATCCTTTACCTCTTTTTGTTGTTGTAATTTAGCTTCTCCAACGTTAAGTCATATCGCACGATAAGTGGAATGGATGAACTGATGCACAAATGAGAGCCAAGGGTCCATAGAGCTTAGAGTTACCCGACATTCGTCTTAAGGATATAGGAAAACCCCAGATAAACCTTATCCAGGTAACTCACCCTGACCGAGATTCGAAATCGGGACTTCTTGAACGTGAGGCAGACACGCTACCATCCAAGCTACCGAGGCGGGCTTTACCTCTTCCTTCTGGGTAACTTTTGCCTTACAGATAAGCCCTAATAGTTACACCTGGGCATTCCTTATTTATATGGTGATGTGACCAAAGCAGGAAAATATATTATACCACCAGCGACTGTGATTGGAGGGAATATTCGCGCTGTTTTATTCCTACGTGCCAAACTTGTGCGCTGTCAGTGAACTTCTTTGCAATGTTTTCCTTTGCCGTTTTCGATATCGAGTAGCTTATGCGATAGCATTCTTACGTTAACTTAAATGCAAATGAATGTCTAGATTTCTCATTTTATATGATAAAAATTGACTTAATGTTTACAACAATTACTTAAATATTTGATTTCTTCCCACAACCCCACTTCATTTACGTATTAAAAATTAAGACACGGGTCTTTCTGTGAAGTAATAATGCTAAACAAGTGCGTGTAGCCACTTTGGCAATGACTTGAAAGTTCTACTGACATGCAACTGAAAAAATAAATACTTTACGTACCTAATTGGAAAGTGATGAAGCACGAATTCCTTAAAGATTTCCAGTTCCGAATTTTTCTTTGATAATTCTTGCGTCGCAACAATATATCTTCATGCTCAACAATTATATTTTTTCAGTTTATGTTCACAAATTCAAAACCTATGTCATAAAGAATGATGTAGATGCTCATTTATGTAAAGCTAGTCAATTCGAGATTATTGTTTACTGCTTGAAGCACTTCTGTAATTGTTGGTGGCTCGTTCCTTTCAAAGAAGCATTTACAACTTTTTCGACGTTTTCCTGGGGTAGAAAACTGGATCGTTTTTACAACTTCTTTTCAAGGGGCATTTTATATACTTGGCGCTGAAACACCGGCTTATTATACAGACAAATTAACAACGTCCTGAATTGCTAAGTTTGGGTACTTTTTACAGAACTTGCAAAACATGTTCAAATAATTCGTTTTTCAGCATTTTTTTAACGATTTCACTTTATGATGTTTACATATTGCACGAAAGAAGCCATTTTCTACAAGTGATCTGTCATTGCTTTATCTTTTAAACTGCGCTGGTGCAGCGTGCACTTGGTTATTACCAGAGCTAGGAAGTTCGTACAGATTTCCTTGAGCAGTGTAAGAGCAGGCAGGCATGGCTACACAACGTAGCACTACTAGTAAGGACAAGGTTCATCGCAGAATGCAACTCGTTACTGCAAAACAGTTATATCTATGTGACACAGAGCACGTTGTTAGGATGAAAGGCATTCGAATAACATCTTTGTTGTGCTTCAAAGATAAGCAAGTAAATTTGCTATACAGCCATTGTATCTTTTCTAGAAGTGTGCTTATTCATGTCCTTATTTACTTCATTATTTACATTTACATTTCAGTGGGATACTTCAGCACAGATGGAAAAAAGGGAAGTCAGATAGAGAAACTAAATTAGTTCAAGTCATTAAAGAATTTGCAACAGATTATCAGTCAACAAAATCTTGTTTTACGTGACATAGAATGCGTTTTTCATTTGAAAGGCTTTAGAGATACATTATTGTTTTTAGTAATACTGCCGCAGATGAGTATGCAGTAAAATTCCTGCTTTGGCATTTTGTCTAGTAAGAGTATTCATATATTTAAGAAATTAATTGTATTTGGTTATTATTTTACATTCGATCAGGAAATGTTACAATCCGCGTTATAATTGCTTGGGTGTTGCCACAATGTGTCTATTTAAAATAATGACATCAGCCAGAGACTATAAGAATGGGCCATATATGAATTTGATTATTGTACATAATAATCTAAATAGATGTGCATTTACGAATGTCTCATAAGTTATTTCTTTTTCTCTGGGCAACCGGTTTCAATGCCTCTTCGCTGTGCGATTCTTATCTATGACTTGTTTGGATGCCGGGAGAAGGTCGGTCGCAAACTGTATAGGGAACGGCAAGCGGTACGAACTTCCTAGCCCTGGTTATTACATACAAATTGCGCTTACATATACAAAATAATTAATTACTGCCTGACCGTCGCCTTTGTAATAATGTGGACCTGTTCATATACTTTGCATTAGATTTAAAGTCTTTAAAAATGATATGCGAACTGTATTTTTCATTCACAGAGAGGTACAAGGCTAAACAGCCAATAATGTGGCACACGTACACGTGCTTTTGTTTACATCGCTATGTAAACTAAGGACGACTCCGGTATGAACACGTTACATTTTTGAGGGGTAAATCGCCATTCTGTTGTTTCTTGCTGGCATACAAAGCATATGGAAGTGAAAAGCCAGCAGTTACAGCGTATGTCACTTCAGCTCCTTATTGCCTCTCGTCCGATGCACACCGGAGTAAAGGCAGGTATCGACCAGGCTAATGCTGCGAGATAAAGTCCGTTTTAAACGCGTTCTTATCGGCAGATAGGTCGGTGTAGCAGTGAGGAAGACGTTAATTAAAGACGGGTCCCATTCTCGCGCTCGGTGGACTCTTCCCCTCAACTAAACACGGACAAAAGGACCACAAGACATCGGCCGACATCCGCGATTGAGCAATGACCTCGTGCGGCACTCTGGAATTTTTCATTTGTCACCGGCACTGCGTCTTCAAAGTGAACAAACTCGTGTTTGGGAACAAGGCCGCTTGATGTTTTATCAATGACAACACAGTCACAGGACTTTCTCCACCCACTTTAGCAATCGTTATCAAAGGATAATATAAATATAATTCAGTTTTTATATCTTCTTTTCAACCAGAAACGTTTAACATGCTTAGAACGAAAATCTAGTTTATTAAATTTAAATGGCTTGGTGTACTTAACCTTTTACAAGCAATTCATTCACATTTACACATTTCACTGTAGGTAAAAGAAGCATAAAATAGCCTGAAGTACAGTAAGAGCTTTTAAAAATTCTTGCTCTTTGGATGACCACGAGAAAAATGGAGTAGTGCCTTACTGCTTAGGGAGTATATGTTTTGTGAAAATTTAAAATAAAATTATATATCTAAAAAGGTTAATACGACCAATTTTATTCCACATAAGCTACGTGTTTCAATGAGACGTAACAGGTTTTACTATCGCTTTATTTTTGTAATTTACGTCCTCCAACGTTAAGTCATATTAGACGATGAATGGATTGGCTGAAATGATGCTCAAATAAGCACCAGGGCCCTAGAGCTTAGAGTTACCCGACATTCGTCTTTTAGGATAAGGGAAATCCCCCGAAAATCCTTATCCAGGTAACTCACCCTTACGGAGATTCGAACTCGGGACCTCTTGAACGTGAGGCAGACACACTACCATCTACGCTACCGAGGCGGGTTTCTATTGCTTAGGCGGAATATTTATGTGCACACTAACTTTGTAAAAAATTCACTCGTAAGAAAGAAGTCTTCATAGACTATTTCCGGAAAATTCAAAATATAAATCCCAGTTGCCATAAAACTGTGTTAAGCATAAGGTATTTGAATCAAAATCCCAGTTGCCATAAAACTGTGTTAAGCATAAGGTATTTGAATCAAAATCGTTAAAGTAATTTTGAGAGTAACAGAATTATAAAGAAATTTTTCATATAAATGGTAGTTCAAGGTGGGCACATTTGCTTGAAAATCTTTGACCAACGAGTTATGATTTTCACATAAACAGAGTGATGCACAGCTTTCCAATTTTGTCCTGATCCATAAATGAAAAAGTATTTTCAGTAAACTTTCACTATAGAATTTTTGAGTGGAACGAAACTTTCTCCATTTCCTACATGAAGAAATTGAGACGTACCTCCTTATTTAGCAGCTAAGAGATGAGATTTTGGAAGCTTTTCTGGTCCAGTACGTGCTCAATCTTGGAGAAAGAGAGAGCTATGTGACGTTTGTTTTGAGATGCGTGCTTTGAACGAAATATTGGGATGCAGAAGTTGGCTATGTGTCCTCAAGAGGGCAGGCCTGTCACGGGGAGTAATGAATGAATCGAGGCTTGGAATGATGTGTTGCACTCGTGGGACTCCGGGGATTAAACGTCAAGCCCCGGAACAATTTAGCCCGGAGTTGGGCACACTGTCATCATCGTAATATTGACCTTAGCCATGATTCCAGGGACTCGGCAACCTTCGTTACATTTCGGAAAAGGATTCCTACAATTCAACAACCGAATGCATTTCGAAATGTTGGGGGATTTAGCTTCAGTGAAGGCTTTTACGAGAAACGTTAGCTAATCTTGCAGTTAGAGTTGCAAATGGCTCAGGTGATAGCGTCTGTCGCCTTCAATCGGGTAACACCGGGTTTGATTCTAATCATCCTCTCTGACCCCATCAGAAGTTTCCCAACCGTTATTTACGGATATGAGTTTCGAGTTAGTTAAGGCACGGCCTTTCTGTGGGAGCTTGCAGTCCAAATCCCGACAGGACTACTGGGGTTTTACCCAGTTTCCCACGTCCTAATCACTGCAAATGTAGGTAGAACGTTTCCTCATTAATATTCAATTTCATTTCATGTATAGTCGATGTTCACCGCCTGTGGTGCCATATGTGGTAAGAACGAGAATTAAGCAACAGATAGTAAAGAAAATTTAAACACTACAAAATATTTTGTCATTTCTATTTTTGACAGTGGATGTACACTTAGAGGATAACAGGTTTTCCCTTCTGCGTGGACTATGACTGTAGAGGAGGTATAAATCTGGAAACGTTAGGGTTCCGTTGTGCAGTATCTGCCTTCATCAAATCGACCCTCCTTCGTGCTTTCTCGTCTGACGTACCTATGTTTGTTAACGCCACTAGACACTATTGTGTCATCGACAAGACTCTGCAGTAATGTGCCAGGCTCGCATTCTGGAGGCCCGGGTTTGATTCCTGTTGGATGGTTACCCTAACCTTGGACTTTTTCGTAGTTTCCTCAATCAACTGTAGAATGCTGGACAGGGCTTTCCCCTAACCACCGGTTTTCTATATGCATCAAGTCCTTTCTTACGATCAGACGACGCTGTTTGATATGTTGCGGTTGGGAATGTTTCTTTCTAGTTTTGTTTGGGCTGCTGATAGGTCTGGCTTTTGGGGAACATTCCTGAGCCTTAGGGGATTCAAGAAGAGAGGAGTCGGAGATCGCAGTCAGTGCTGGCTGGCAAGTAGATGCGTTCACCCTTAAACGTCAATGCTTGTGGACATTGTCGCTCTAATCTGTCGCCCTTTGGATACCTCACTCATCCGTGTCTCCACGAGGCCTCGCTAGAAACAAAACACTTACGTTTTTCTCTCCCAGCTAACGAGGGCCTCCCTTTTGTACGTGTACTGCATTGTTTTGTTGAAAAGTTATTGAGGAAGCACACCGATATTGTTTCGAATCATAGAATGTACTTACAGCAAACACAAAATTTTCTTCCGGGAAACATACGAGTCAGTTGGAGAATTATGTCAGCATGTTGGTCATAGTAGCTCAGTGATTTAGAGCAGCCGCGGAGAGTGGGAGATCCGTGGTTCAAATCCCGGATACGGCATTGAATTTTTCAGTCTGACTCTACTCATTCAAACCTTAGCCTACACATGGATAGTGTGAAAGAAATGATTATTTCCATCAATTTACCTAAAATAGAAAAACATAGTGGTTTAACTATGAAGCCTGGAGCTTAAGTACTTACAGCATAGTAAGTCGCCACAAACGGTGCGTGTCTCAGCATATGAGAACCCCTAGTGGTACACCGGGAAACATACGGGTCAGTTGGAGAACTTAATTCATGTCGGCACGTTGGCCATAGTAGCTCAGTGGTATAGAGCAGCCGCACGGAGAGTAGGGGATCCACGTTTCAAATCCCGGCGATGACATTGAATTTTTCAGTCTGGCTCTACTCATTCCCTAAAGTTTTACTTCCTCTATGGATAAGGTTCTTTCCATCCCATACTATCCTTTAAATAAAATGCTTCTTTAGGTTTCTGAAATACTTGAGTTCTCGTACAACAGCCACGGAAATTGTAGTAGTGTGTACTGCGGCACCATCTTGCTGAAACAATTTTTACAGATGTTTTTCGACAACATATGTAGCCCAGAATTGTCATCGCAGAAGTGCAGGCACTAGGGAAACACAATTTTCAAAACAATATTATTTTCATGTGTAGTATACTTTATTAGTATGCAGCGTACTCAGTGTTCCATGTTTAGCTTTTTAATTAATTACTTACTTAATTTAATATGTGCATTTTTATCATTTAGCTATCCGCGTTCTTTATGAAAATGTTACATAACGTGTATGTTCCGCTTCGACGAATGGTGGTGTAATATTTTAGTGCAACAGCGTATATAAAATGTGTACCTTTTCACCTTTTAATTAGTCTTATAGTTATTTAATAACATAAAAGCTTCATACATTTCAAATCACAGAGAAAAACAACGAACCAGAGATTTAGCTGATGTATGCTGTAACGAGTGTATGTTATGTTTACAGAGGTCAGGGCTGGGGACTCGATAAAGAGCAGTTCGTTCAGTGTAAGCGCTATCGCTAGGTTAAATAGATTCTGCTGGAGGTTTCTGCATCTCAAACATTCTGGAGCAGTGGATAAGTTACATACAGGATGTTAAGGATATAAATGGAAATAAATTACTAGTTGGTACATTAATCTGTATTTACTTCGGTACGTTGGTTTTCCTTTTCGCACAGACACATCGCACCGTTTAGTACATGGTCTTTCCTGCATGGTTGCATTTACACCGCGGAGCGAACAACGCTTGTCAGCATAGATAATTTTTTTTTTCAGATATGCACAGCTCTATGTGTAACTTCCCGACCTAGATAGTCTAGAACTATAACTACTGAACTATATTAATTTCTGAAGTATCAATAGTGTTAGTATCAAACGTAAAATGTCAAATCCTATAGCGGCGACCGCAATTCTTTGATAACCCAATGCAATTTTTACCCACAACCTGCAGCCAATTTCTTGATCCAAGTAAAACGCTTCTGTAAAGCTACGAAAGACACTAATTTTAGAAGTAACATTCTTTTCGTTTACACAAGTTCAGCTATTTCATGACTGAGCCAATAAGCCCACCTCGATAGCGATGATGGTAGCGTGTCTGCATCACATTCAAGAGGACCAGAGTTCGAATCTCGGTCAGGGTGAGTCAGCCGGATAAGGTTTTTCGATGTTTTTCCTTATCATGAAAGACAAATGCCGGTTAAGTCTAACCATGGATCCCGGGCTCATTTGAGCATCATTTTACCCATTCCATTCATCGTCGATATGACTTAGCGTTGGAGGACGTGAATTAAAAAAAAATTAAAAAAGGACTGAGCCAACAAATTTCCTGCATTATAGGCTGACAAACCTTGAATTGCTAATTCTCATCTGAAACTAATATTTACTTTAAACTCTTAAGAATTTTATTTTTCTTTGTCATTTCCAGCACTGGCATAAGTGTGTATTTGTGACTCTACTATTCCTTAAAGTGCTACTGAGCTCTACCCAAATAGTTGATGGGCAGAGATAGGTGGAATTGTGGAAAAAATAGGAATGGGTGATATATGGAGAATAGAGGAAAGGAATACAAGCGATGTGGATACATTGGTAAAATGCAGAATAAAAGATATAGAAAGGCAGGAAATTTGGGGAAGTCTAGAAAATATGAAGTCATTACAATTTTACAAGTAGATAAACATAAATTGGGGACTAGAAGCATATGTGGATTACTGCAATAGGCAAGAGAGAGAAGGGCTAGCTTGGATAAGAGCATGATCAATATTTCTAAGAGGCATAAAAGGTAGGGAAAAGGGGATTTGTGAATTCTATGGGGGGAAAAGTAAGCATGGAACACTGCGTAACAGAATGCGAAGAGGTTGCAATTAGGAGGGATAAGGTTTGGGAGGCAAAATGGGAGAAAGTAGAGAATAGGATAGTAGCTATATAAATAATAACGGGAAAGGAAGAAAAGAAGGGAAGAAGTGTTGGTGAGTTCTTGCAGAAAGTAAAAGATAAATGGGCCAGAAATATAAAGAATATAAGAACGGAAGGTGAGGGTGAAGAATGGACCTAGCTAAGTAATCAAGGAGGTATGGAGGTTAAGAGCCACCTGGCAGAGCAGAAGACCAGGGTGTCATGTAAGCCAAGGTAGCAACAAGGTAAAGGCAACTAAATGTTGCCTAAAGTTGTAAATTGTAAAATTTTGGATGTGCACAATAAATAATTCAATTCAGCTGTATTTGTTGTTGGTAAAGTGCACCGTAATACCTAATTGCCTTAGTATGGACTGAACTGGACTATACTACGGAGGAGATTCGACACGGAGATCCGAACTTGGTCTATTGTACCTACTTCCCAATTGAGATACCCCCAGGAGGAAGGATGAGCTAGAGGAGATACGCAGTGGCGGTCTAAGGATTCACGACAGTTTCGAGACTGTACCACCGATGGAGGAAGTGTTTACCAAGAGCATATGATCCTACATTCACCGCCGAAACACTCGCCGACACTTCTGCACCGAGATGAGAGTTGATGTGAAATGGTTGTGGAGATGTAAAGGAAGGACAGGAAATTTGGGGGAATTTAATTAACCTACCCCGAATTTGCCTGGTGACCCGAAAAACTTTGGAAAAAAAAAACCTTAGGCAGATAGGTTGCCACGGAAATCCAAATGCGGACCACAGACGAATTGCCTTTTTCACTGGAATTTCTAATGGTCCTTCCTCAACAAAGCTTTCCTTGCAAATGTCTTTATTTCCTGATGAAATTGTTGCTTGTGCTTCTTTCCTTATGTATTGATTTTAATAAATAGAAATTGTTTACTGTAGTTATTTATCTAACCATAGTTTATGTATAAATCATTAATCTTAACGACCCTGCTTATTGGTAGCAGTTTAAGAGAGAGGTTTCTCAATCCCAGCTTTCTAGAAGCTTTCATCCCACGTCAGATAGTTTGAGCTAGGATTCTCTCAACCTGCCCGGCCTGAGGCAAGATCTTCCTATGCAGAAATCCCACCTACCGGGGCCTGCATAAATTCCTCGTATCGCGGACCACTTTTGCCGACCGAGGTTAACACACACGAAAGGATAGAAACCGCAAGTTCTCTCTCTGACATGTTACTGACTCTCTTATTCATCTTTCTCTACGCTCGGGCTGCAGACATTTTATTTATTTTTTATTTATTTCCTCGCCGCTCTCCCCATGAGTATTCAACATGTGCACCATGGGGGTGCCCCGTATGAATGCCTCTTGTTTCGAAGAAATTGCTTCTTAGACGGGGCACCAATTGGTTTCTCCCTGCAGGAAACGTGAGTACCAGGAAATCGACTTCCTGTAGGGGAGTTCCTGCATTGTTGTCTGTAAGAGACAGTCGAAAAGCGGTGTCCTACCCTTTGTTAAAGTAGAACTAAATGTTGGAAACATCCTTGACAAACATACTTTAGTTGGAGGTCGATAACATGTCAATGGCATTTCCTTTCTCTCGGCTTCTTTAAGGCTGCCCTTGACAGTAGCAAGAGTGGGCAAATCACTTCAGAGTATCATTCTATCTACTTATTCTTCCACAGACATTCTTATACAATTTAGTCCTTTGTACACTTTCTGTTTGGCTTGTTCGTTTGATCCTATACTATCCTATTGCTCTAGGACATTGAATACGTCACACAGAAAACAACCCTCAACAAATCAACATAAATCATGTTTACTACCACTAACATACATCTTATTTTAAGAAGGGTGTTCAATAAAGAATGATCATAATTTTTACGGTCATAATTTTTCGCACAAAAGTTTAATCTTACTATATCCTGTTACCTTAATGTGAAACAAATACGCTGTAGTAGTTTCATTGTTGGTACTCCTGCTTCCCGCCTGTGAGAACCAGGCAAGTTCAGACATGTTCAGTATCGCCAACCGCTGCAATGGAGGTAACGTGCAGTTAAAGTTGATGTTAGAGGAAGATACGCAGTTTCTTTCAAACGTATGTACTGCTGATGAAACTTGGCTACGTCATTTTGATCCTGAGAGCAAACAGAAATTTGCACTGTGAAAATCTCCTTCATCACTAACCACCCAAAAAGAAGAAGTGGTTGCTTCTGCTGGGAAAGTTATGCTCATCTCAGTCTTTGATAGTCATTGAATGATTTATCAGCATGTTGTACCTGCACACACATCAGTAACTGGACAATAACACCGAAGTGTCCTGAAAACATAGCAAGTCCATATCAGACGCAAAAGACCACATTTCCGTGAAGCAGGCTGGATGCTGCACCACGATAATACGCGGCCGCATATTGCCAATGTTGTTGCTGAATATCTTGCAAAAATCAATGTGAAGTGCATCCCTCACCGTCCCTATAGTCCGGATTTAGCCCTATATGACTCTTTTCTATTCCCTAACTAGAAGAAACGCCTTCGTGGGAGGCATTATCCATCATCAGAAGCAGTGGTGAAGGCTGCGGAAGCGATTTTGAAGAATCTCTCAAAAATTGTTTCCAACATGTCTTTGAAGACTGACAGAAATGCTGGAACAAGTGCGTCGCATACAGGCACGACTATTTTGAGAAGGACCAACAAAACTCTGAGGATGAGTAAAGGTTCGTTGTAAAAAAAAAGTTGTGATCATTCTTTATTGAACAGCCCTCTGATTATAATAAGAAATTATTTCTTTTTTTAACAACCACCAACAAATATATCTGTACCATTTGACTAAAAAAGAAAACATTTTAAGAGTTATTACGACTACACATACAACAACAGAGGAAGACAACTTCGAGAGTTGTGACGTATTTCAGCCGGGAGGGAGGCCTGCAGTACTTGTGACGTCAGTCAAGAGCCGTGTAGTATCAAGTTGCCTATGTAAATGACGCTGCGAGGACAGAATCTGAGGGTTCGGTGAGGTGTAGCACAGTCGATGACAACAATATAGCTGCCAGGTACCACATGGAACTGTTAAGTTTACAATGTCACGATTTATTGAAGGACAAATATACACACAAGAAAAACTTGGCTGATGTTTACAAGAATGTGCCCCAAACCAGATTTCCAAGGTTGTATTCACTTGATGCATGGACATTGTGTATATTTGGCTCGACATATGTGTGCGAACATTTTTTGTTGTTATGAAATTAGGTAAGTCCAAACGTCGGAGTAACTTGTCATATCACAATCTAACATGCAGCCTTCGATTAAAAATTCCCCAGACATTACGTCCTGACATTGATAAACTAGTGAATGAAAAATGAAATAGAAAGTGTCAGAAAATATCCATGTAATTCTCTTCTCAGTGGGTCTTCTCTACTTTGCAGAGAAAATTACTTTGTGATTTTTATTTGCTTTATAACATGCCTGACCTTCAGATAAACTACGAGTTGAAGTTTTATATATTTTCTCATAGCAGAGAGCCAAAATGCAATTGTTTATATGCCGTGGTCAGTTGTGTAATTAAAGCAGTCAGCATTAATATTATAATATCCAAGCTGTAAGTTGTCCATATTAATACCCGGTACGTTTCCTATCTTTCCTACGCTGTCAGAACCCAAAAATATCAAACTATTTCCTTCCTCTTGGGCAGCAGAAATCAGTGCTGTGACGTCACACTCAAACCTGCCTTTCGTTCGGGGACGGTTAGAGTAGACGGAGCTGACGTCACACCACCACAACTTGTTTTCCCCTGTTATTTATCACTAAAGGCCGGAGGTTTGTGCGTTTTTTCATAGCTATACTGCACATGGACTGGACTGTTATCGCTCGCGTATTTAAACAGCTGAAGGTTGGTATAGCTTGAGCATGACAACTGCCTCACTGCAAGAGGAAACAGAACAGTAATACTACACCTTGATCTTGCGTCTGTATACACTTGTAAAGTAATGCTTCACTAGTTCGAAATATTACGTTGTTTTCGACGTTTGCAAATTTGATGGACGTGCTGTACATGTAACGTCATTCATACTCTGTGTCCAGCTGTGTCCATTACACATCTCTCCGGCCTTTACTCAACCACAATGTACCTGAATACAGTGCCTAATCGACACACACAAGATTAAAAAGGTAAAGGAAATCAGATTTAAATGAATCATGCACAAACATGTCACATAATTCAAGAAAATATGACAAATATTTGTTTTTGGAGATAATAATATATTAAGCCAATACAATAATGCATTACGTTCCCTTTATTGCACAGGACTCTTAAAGAAAAATCTACAAATACCTGTACGGAGTAATAGACCTTGCTTCATTGTCTATTACATTATATGTATAAGAAGAATGCAGCACGTTCAAGAATTCCTAAGTTCGAATCTCGGTCGGGGTGAGTTAACTAGATAAGGGTTTTTCGGAGTTTTTCCTTATCCTAAAGGACGAATGTCGGGTAACTCTAAGCTCCATGGACCCTGAACCAATTTGAAAATCATTTCACACATTCCATTCATCGTCCGATAAGAGTTGAAAAAAGTTAAAGGGCGTAAATTGAAAAACATAAAAATAAAAGGATGCAGCACAGTTAACATTTTAAAAAGGGTTTCGCTGGTGATAGCTTCAAAACTTTTTGCACTTTTCATGATTTCTATTAAAAACGAATAGCGACTTACCGTTTGAAGTATATAATAAATTTTACCCAATAAAAATGGTAATTTGAAATGGTGAACTTACGAGAAATTCGTTCTATATTATATACGTGATTTAACGGGATCGGTATGTTTATTTCTTTGGTAAGGTTTTGGTATTTTTATACTTTATTAGTTAAGCAAAATGTCTTACGAATTAAAAGGCCTTTATAGGTGGTTTTCAGAAAAATCAACATACACATAAAAGTTATTAAAGCAGTTTTTAAATATGTGGTATTTTAAAGAAAATTGTTTGAGCTAATTTTGAGGAAAATAAACATTATTTTTATTAAATGTATCTCAAACTTAAACTGTTGAAAAGTTTTAAAATAAGTTTGATATTTTAAAATGTGTAATCTAAAATATTGATCCCACTAAGCGTGACTTTCTGAAGATGTAAATTTAGGTTATTTTCATGTAGTGACATACTTATTAAGTATTATTTAGGATCTGAGTTGTGAGTTTTGACAGCTAGTAGGTTCGGCTTTAAAATTTGTCATACGGTCTCCACAACTCACCCTCCATATGTAACAAAACAAGCAAACAAGCGCAAGTCGCCCGACATCCCTTATTTCCTGTAATTAAAAAATCGTCCAGCCCGTCGACATGTCTGTGTGAACAAGCTGACATCAAAGCTGCTTTCGCCTGCCTGCCTGTTACATGCCTGCTGTGCGTCGGCATGTCAACATTCCATTTCTTATATTTAGGACTTAGCGCACAGTAATGTGTCTCGAAATTCCATATGGAGAGATTTCGCCGGAATAACATACTTTTGAAGTCCCCAAGAATCCAAAGTTATGTGTAACGTGATCTACTTAAGAATTTGCTAATATAGAATTAAGTTCTAAATTCTTTATCTGGTTTACAACAAAAATGCCTATCAATAAGGGTTCACGAATCCAAAGTGTTTGTATCTACCTTTATGCTAATGAACTTAGTTAAAAATCTGCTTATAGCAAGAATTTTATTCACCTGAATTTCGATATAGAATTTCTACAAGAAATAAACGTTTCGAGGTGTTCTGTTGCCCTTATGCTTGCTAGTGTTTTGCATTGTAAATAGCTATTGGCTTAACGCCGCAATTTGGCTCAAAATTCCATTTAGATATTTTAACGAAAATAAATATTTTGAGATTTCCTGAATTGAAAGTGCTAGTCACCTAGCACAGTGTATCTCAAACTCTTCTGCCTCAAGGTCCCTTTTATCATCTAACAGCTTGTTTGCTGACCCCCATAGTTTGACAACTCAATTTATATGAACGAACCAACTTTTTGTTGAACTTATAATTGGAATTTAAATAATTGCTATATGTATAAATTAAGATATTTTCTTCTGTACCTAGTTTTAAATTTAATAAATAATAAATTAAAAAATAAAGTTAAACTTAATGAAGACAACTTGTTTATAAAATGTACTTTAAGTAAAAAATATATATTTTAAAATTCCATTTATTAATTCTTTTTCGCTTTGAAGTAAATTTTATACAGGTTTGCCTAACTACGATTTTATTTAACTTTAACCTTACATCAGTAAAAATTTGAATACCACACTCTTTTGAAACATGTAATAAAAATGAATCTGTTTTCCATGTAAAGAAACCATTTATATACATAAATGTTATTTATTCATAATGTCTGAATCCACTATTTAACCATTTTAACAAAGCTAGTATTGGTTTACTAAAAATGAGTTTATGTGGGAAGGCCGCGCCGTGGCTCAGTGGTTAGACCGCTTGGCTCTCACCAAGGCGGCCCGGGTTCGATACCAGGCGACCGCAAAGTGAGATTTGTGGTGGACAACACGGCGCTGGGGCGGGTTTTCTCCGGGACCTCCGGTTTCCCCCGCCATCTCGTTCCACCGATGTTCCATCTTCAACTCGTGCATCATCAGTGTCACCGCCTGCAGTGACGTATGTAGTAAAAGCGGGCGTTAAACACTACACATTTATGTGGGAAAAACTTAAACTTGAAACTTTGTCCATAGCAATGTATTAATGTGAGCAATGCAACTTTTTTTTGATTAATTGATTGAATAAGCTCAGTTAAGCTGGGCTTAATATTTTCGATCTTTACTCTTAATTCAGTTTCTACATTAGCAAGTCTGTTTCTGTTCAATGGCTTGAAGTTGCACAACAATGAAATTGGTTGCTCGCAAGATAGGTGGTCGGGAAGGGCACAACATACTTAAGAGTTTTGGTAGTAAGTTCATTAAATTCACTTTGCGCCAGAAATCATACTTTTGCAAGTTCATTTTCCTGGTATACAACCTTCCATCCTTTGCTGTTAAATAGTTCTATTAGTTGGTCCTGTCCCTTTTCCGAAAGTCTCTCAATGCTCCTGACTATGTATTTTTTTTTCAGAAACGGATACTTTATCCACTCATTTTGATCATCTGCCGGTGCTGGAAAGTACTTCCTCAAAGTTTTTGATCGGCCATTCAGGTGTTCTAATACGGCTTCTTCAATATTTTTAGGCAAAGTTTCTTCGAGAACGACTGGTTTGTTGTACATGCGTACGTGCCAGTGACAGCGCTGACTCAAACCTCCGCGCGCAGGCTAGGCTGACTTCACCCGCACCGCAGCTAACAGCTCACGCTCAATACGGTTACGTCTGCTGTTATAACGGTACAATAAACACTCCCAACTGTTACTTTGATAGCACCGCTCAGCTGCGTTACATTGTTACGACAAAGCTGCATAAAAGTGTTAAGTAAACCGTATGTAGTTCGGCACGGAGTAAATAAGTGACTCAGTATATACAATTTTGTTTTCTATGGTTTTAATTCAACACTGTAACTTGACTTAAGAGACTCTCTCACGGACCCTCTGACTCCCATCACTGACCCCCTGGGGTCGCGGACCACACTTTGAGAAACACTGACTTAGGCTGTCAAATTTTCAAAAAGAATATCTTATTATATTTTAGTATGTATGTTTTAGATACATTTTGAACAATTTTGGATTTCTTTTAAGCGCTGCAAATGTTGCTAGAGGAATTTAATTACTTACTTAAGCTAGGGGAAGTTAATTGTTTCAGTAATGAAAGACATTTATTGTACTTTCCGACTACATAGGCTATAAAATGGATACCAAGCCTGTGTGAGTAAAACTTACAGATAGATATCGGAGCGTAGAATAATTTCAGAATAGGGGACAAGGCTAGAAGTTTTGCCTTCACTAAACGTTCAGTAGGAAGAGATAAGGCAAGAGGATGCAAAACTGAGATAGATCTAATGGTGACAGACGCAGCGAAGCGGGTTTCTTAACACTTCAACCACGGTGGTCGCTTCAATGTCCCCATATCTTGGCGACTCACGGAGTGAGAAACAGACCTCTGGACAAAACAAAACAAAACAAAACACTGGGGCTGTGTTAGGCAACTGTTCTTCTTTTCTGCCTTAACATGTGCCTAGCAAATGTACAATCGATACCTTAGTGCTGAGCAACTGTATCTCTGCTCTTCTGCTGCTAGATGACACTAGAGAGTGATAGCTTCATCACGAGTGCTCAAAGGCCTTAGTGTCTGGAAACTGTACATATATTTTAACTCGTGTCGAGCAGATAGCTTTCTCAAGTGTGCATAAAACCTTAGTTCCAGATAACTATCTAGTACTTTCATATATGTTGGCCAGATGGCAATTTTGTAGCATGTTCACAGAGGTCTTAGTATTATGCAGTTGTACCCCAGCTGTAGCACGTACAAGACACAAAATACTTAGGCCCAAGAAATTATGTTTCTAACCTTTTATGATATGGATAGATCTCAAATTTGTCACTCGTCCATAGAGGTGTTAATGCCAGAAACCTGTACCTATGCTTCTATATGTAAGGGATCTATGTCGTTCAGCCTACTTCCTTCCTTTACCTGTAGAGAGGTATTTGGCAGGCATTTAGCTATTACTATGTATTTTCATTTTTATTATTATTATATTTGGACTTAAAAAGTAGAACTGTGGCTCATTGTATAAAATAACTTGGAAACTAAGGAAAACCAAGAATAAAACACCAGCCGGATGGTCGGCTGAGGGGATTTGAACCTGATACATCCTGAATTGCGAGCCACAGACGTTACCGAAAATTGTCTCTTCAGAAACCCATTGTTATTAGAATCATTAAGCACACATTTGCTGAAATGACAAAAGCTTTGCCATAAATATCTTGTAGATGTCTGAGCAGCTCTCTGGCCTGGTGCTCAGCATGTTAATCTTCAATCCAGAGGTCTGCATTTCAATTTCCAGGCTGGAGGATGAGAATTTTTCTTTACTCAGGGTTACTCCCAGTTTACTCAGGGTTAGAAAGTTCGTGTGTGTGTGTGTGTGTGTGTGTGTGTGTGTGTGTGTGTGTGTGTGTGTGTGTGTGTGTGTGTGTGTGTGAATTTAATACAACAAGGACACAAACAGACGGTTTGAGGCTCCAAACAAGCATCATCACAGTTCAACAGTATTTCCAAAGGCAAAAAGCTGCGATGTAACTTAGATGTTAATGGCGGTATCTAAAATGGAGCATTAGAAATAATAATGAGAACGCTGGGAGAAGAACAAAATTAATTAAGTCATGATTTGAGATTCAAAAAGCAAGTGAGGCAAGAACACGTTTGAAGAGCCTTGCAAGCGAAACAGAGGCTGTGATATGGCCGTGAATAATCCAGCAAGTAATTCCCAGAGTCCACGTTAAAGTTGAATGCATTCCCGTGGTTAGGGCGTGATCAGTGACCGATCTCGTTTAATTTATTTAAGAGTGTTTGTTGACGTCACTTGCAGTTTACCTGTCATGCTGCCTGTCAGACAAGACTCACACCTCAGCAAACTGATGTTCCATTCTCTCTTACGCAAGCTCATTATTCTTTCTGCTTCATGTTCACCAGTTAAAACCTTCATTATACATTTCTTTTGCCACATGTTGCTAAGAGCAACAGTGCTATAAACAATTTATAGGGAGATAAATGATAATGCATAACCTCAGTATGTTCAAATCAATTAGAACTTTGTCAGGGGGCATAATTGGCAAGCCAAGACTTGCGTTAAGGAAAATCAATTAGTTAGGTCAATATAGTTAGGCTATTCTTAATGAGTAAGGACGATGACACAATTAATGCAAAAATTAATATAATTTTGAGTAGTCCATGTTCCATATATTGTTTAGTGCTTACCTATAGCGCGTTTGGTTAGGACCTTCCTAATAACCTCAGCTAATTCCGACAGTTGAATTTTGATTGGATGAACTCTTTGGAGACGATCTGGGTGTCTCTGTTGGTGTCTTGATGAACTTGAAGTTTGGGTTTTCTTCAAAGGTAGTGCCGAAGTTGAAGAGTTTTCCTTCATACTTCTTTATGAATATCTTTTCCCCACGTGGTTAATTCAATTGAATCCTGAACACTTTTTAATAAAGAGGTTTATAACTCTGTATGGTGATTGTCTTTTCAAAAATGAAACCGCTTTTCCCTCCCTTTCTGGTCAATGCTGACGTTAGGAGGCGCTTGGGTGCCCTTAGAGCCAGGGAGCCGAAGCATCTGACGTGAGAGATGAAATCAGGTTTGAGGGGTCCGCCCAAGCCTGAGATGAATGATTTTTGGAATGGTGGAATTCCACCAATTGGTGGAATGGTGGTGGGGGAAACCGGAGGACCTGGAGGAAACCAACCCCAGCGCCATGTGTCCACCACAAATCCCACTTTGCGGTCGCCTGGGATCGAACTCGGGCCGCCTAGGTGAGAGCCAAGCGGGGTAATCACTGAGCCATGGTGCAGCCAAAAATGAAACTGACCACATAATACAAAAAGGAAACCCTTGGCTATCACTCATGTGTGTACCGGATAAATTGTAAAGGCTGTACAACTTTTACATTAACAAAACAAAAGATAATTTCAACATTAGGCCCAAGAATAATTTTAGAAAAATGAGAACAAAGAAGTAGACAAATCGGCAGTAGCGTAACATTTTGGTGCATTTTCAGAAAATAGCTACATTTCACCTTTCGTTATAGATACAAACTAGAAGTGATAGTCAAATGTTAAAGGATGAATGCTATATTCTGGCCTTAAAATTAGATAAAGTGGCAAGAAACAATTGAAAATAGACAGGGCTTCACCGAAAGAATGACATAAGGTTGAAACAAATTGAACCTTAAATCATATATATGGTATGTTACAAAGAATATTTTTAAATAAATTTTGTATTTTAAAGAAACGTTGTGCATTTTAGCCTATAGGTCTACAGGCCATTTTTAGAAAATTGAGGATGTAGTGATCATGGACCTGGTATTTTAAACATTATTAGTCATTTTTTAGAAAACTTAGTGTTTCATAAATCTCCCATGTAGAGGGCAGTTTGGTGTGGAAATCTTTCTTTAAAATTTTCGATTTAACTTCTTTGAAATGCATTGAAATTAAATGGAAAGTTTAATACTCACACGATATTTCGTTTTGTACTTAAATTGTTTAGATGTACACAAATACAGAATAATACAGAAGTTTAGATCTTATTCTAAAATGTTTTAAGCAGATTTTAAACGTGATTTTCAAATAAAATAATGATATATAACCTTTAAATGCAATGCAGTACACCATCACTACAATCTGTCTACGTGGTAGAGAAATCATATTGAGTATAAAACGTAAGATATTTCCTGAGTGAGTCATGGCTCCGATTGGTTGACGCTGACACCTGGAGTGCGATATTGGACATCAAAGGTAGGATCATCAGAGGCCCTCAAGTGGAGTTGCGAAACCCTCACCAGCCGCCACTGCAACGACGATATCTTACTTGAGGGCGTGTTAACATTACACTCCCATGTCCACTTGCTTTGTTGTGTGATGTCATAGAACATTCCATAATTCAGTGATGTAACAGCGGAATTTGTCACTCGCTCTTTTATAGCTTTCTTCCGCACCAGTTGCTCCCCGGTTTACCTTAAACATGACTGCACACAGAAAAGGAACAATCCCTAACTTATTCAACTTCTTATATACGTTTCTTGTACTTGTCCCTTGTACCTCCTTTCATCCCATTTTATACCTCCAGGAATATCTTGAAAAGTCTTCGAATGTTGTGAAAAGTTTGGTTTTGGACCTGCAAGTAGTATGTGTTCCAAACAAAACTTCATCTCAAGACTTCTTGAGAAGCATCATACCCTGATTAAAAGATATCGTATGAAATATATACATTTGATCTTTCGTACCAGCTATTCTTTATTTTTATACACTATTCCGATGAAAACGTATTGTTTTCCTCTCTACTTGCATTAATCAGAAGCAGTTCATTATAATTTCGTTTTAAATACAATAGGCATGGTGGAGACTGAATTGACGCTCAGATGACACTTTGAAACGTCACGCTCTTTCTAGGATTTGCATAGGGAACTATATCATTTAAAACAAATGCGGAAATCAGTTACAACGAGTATCTCGAGTGTAGCTGATACCACAGGAAAAGTTATTTTAAATAAATTTTGTATTTTAAACAGATCTACATGAGCTATGGTTAATACATTTGTCTATACCTTATGGATTAGTCAACACACACATTTAATTCCAAATGAGAGACTGGTTAATGTGAGTTCTATTGACACACTTAAATTAGTATATTATGCATACTTTAACTCTATTATGGAATATGGAATATTATTTTGGGGCGACTCAGTAGAAAGTAAAAAAATATATCTTATGCAAAAGAAGGTTATAAGAATCATTACTAACACCCACAACAGATGCTCCTGTAAAGATCTTTTTAGAAGATTGAAGATATTACCGCTTCCTTGCATGTATATATTCTCGATCCTAAAATTCTTTGCATGAAAACATGCCTTATTTGCAACAAATAATGTAATTCACAAAATAAACACTAGACAAAAGTGTAATATCCATTGTCCCATTGCTAAACTTTCTTGCTTCCAGAAAGGTGTGCATTATGAAACTATCAAAATATTTGCCGCACTTCCTAATGTTCTTAAAGAAAAAGTTGATAATTTCGGTGCTTTTAAAAATGCTTTTAGAGAGTACCTTTGCTCAAAATCTTTTTATTCTGTACAAGATTATCTGAATGACAAATTGTCCTGATAATGCTTCTATAGCTCTATAAGTAGTATCTAACTATTCGAATGACAAATCATTACTTATAAATATTTGATGCAAGTTGAAAGTTTATTTTTAATGTATAAGTATTTAATAAATAACAAGAATTGTATCCATTGCAAAAAGATTGCGACGTACTGGCATAAGTCAAGTGAAAGCTGGTTTAAAAAGTGTTTCATTTTGTATTATATATAATTATCCCTGCTTTGTTTTCCATATTGTTGTTCATAATGCTTGTGTACTATAATATGTGTCTTATGTTAACTTTTGTACATATATATGCTATTAAACTTTATACCTCTGGACATGTTCAATGTTCACAGCCTTTTCTGGCTAAAAGTGAACCTACCGAACGCAAATCAATCTAATCTAATCCAAAGATTATTCCTAGAAAATGTAAGGCAAGCATTTTATTTTTCATGTAAACGCCTTGAACATATTGCATTTTAATCAAACTTGGTGTAGCAGAATTTAAGAAAACAAAGCATAACGTAATTTTCTATTTAAAGATTACTTTGTAGTGGGAGAACTTTATCCAGAAGCTTGGAAGAACTGAGCTAAACTTTTAGTACATACCCGATTTTTCAACTTTGAATTATGCTCTTTACAAACACAACATAAACGCGCATAAGGTATTAGTTTTTATAAAAATGCACTTTTTGTATTTAGGAAGTACAAAAGCCTGTAAAATAAGACGTGAAGCTTTACTGGTGACGAATATGTTGAAGATCTTCACGGGAAGCTACCCAGGTGGAAACCGGACTTAAAAATGGAAATCTGTTGGCTTAAGAAGCATATATCTATGCAGCCTGATCATCAAGTTAAGTTAGTTACGTTTCTTTGACCTAATTAATTTTATACACTCACGCTATCTCCTGACCTGGCATTTAATTTACTGAAAACAGTCTTTTGTTCAGTGATGCAGGTATTGGTAGTGTTTTGTCTTTGTTGACATCTTCGATATATCCAGTTATACATCTTGTGGTTATAACATTTCTTAAAATATCCTGATAGTGAGAGAGATGTACGCTCCCCAAACGTCGATTTCTCATCGTCTTTTCACCTGACTTGCTTCCCCAGAACAACATATAAAACCTTGTTATAGCAGAGAAATTTTGTTGTCCAATATTTGGTTGAATGCAACTCTTTTTCTCAACAACTAAAGTACGAGAAGTTCCTCTCTAATGCATGGAGCTATGGGATAGAGCGTGGCAGCTGGGGTTACCGTCCACGGATATCTACATGTTATATGGATAATATATTTGTCTATATCTAAGAATTAGCCATCACACAAATTTCATTCAGAATGAAGAGGACTTCAAAGATTATTCACAGAAAGTGTAAGGCAAGTATTTTAACTTTCATTTAAACGTTTTGGACATATGGCTTTTAATCAAACTTGGTGCAGGAGATTATAGTTCAACTATTGTGTTCACTTTCTAGTGTACTACTACGACTACTAATCTATAGTTAAGTTGCAGAGAAAGCAGAATAAAAAATTCGAATAAATACATAATTTCGTGTTCTACATCTTTCAAGAATAAGACACGAAAAGTTTTTAAGGTTACCCCCAACCCTACTACTCTTTGCATGAGAAATACTACAGTTTCATCTGATGGAAAACATGATGAATAAACTGATTGTCATATATACTATATTCCACCAAGATCTGATAAGTAACTTAGCCAGTTACTTTCTGCAATACTTGAAAATATTGTAAGTAGCAATAATAAATAAAAATTGCTACAATTTCGTTGGATATTACGTCATTTCTGTTGGTATCGTAAATGCTGAAAACTAGAAACACAAATAATAATGACGTTAATAAGTAAAATATAAAGCTATTAACAGTGAAGCAAACAAATATACACAAATATAATAATTTGTAACTTAAAAATTCACTTATCTTATAAGAAAATATGATAATTTCCTTATAAATTGTCCGAGATTGCGATTTCATGTAAAACATGAAAGAACATTTTCGTAACATCAAGTACAAACTGATAAATCGGCCGTAGCAGATCATTTTTGGTCATTTAACCATGAAATAAATCCATAAGTTAAGTTATTAAAACAATTAAATGGTCCGATAGATTTAATTGTTTGGAAACAAATATTTATTTAAAAAAACCATCACGTAATGCATTTTTAAATACCGGAAGTAGATTCTGTTTTTAAATTTGTTTTATTTTCAGATTTTGGTAGTACTAACAAGAACATATTAACATTTAGCGTTCGTAATCATGGCAACATTTTTGGTTTTCCGGCTGAAGATGTGTAAAAGTTTTACAATAAATCGCGATCCCGGACAATTTATAACAAAATTATTATCATTTCTTATAAGACAAGTGCAGTTTTAAGTTACAATTTGTTATATTTGTAAATAATGACGTTGTTTCATTATTTTTGTCAGGGCAGTTAACAAATGCATTGCAATTTTAGCTTACACAACCAAATACCGTTGACAGTGATCAACAGTGATTTCAAGAAATCTTTTAAGAGCTAGATACTAGGTAATGGCTTTCCTGTCTTTGTTGTTGTATGACTTAAATTAAGGATTCTATATTTAATAAAGGTAAATGATTTAAAAATTTAAATCAACAAAAAGAAATATCTAGAAAATAGTCAACCCCACAAATTTTCATATAACTTATATAATTTCAGATCTATTTTATCTATACTTAGGTTTTGCTAGTTACTTATGCAAAAGTAGCAAACTGATTCACAATAAATGTAAGTTAAGAAACTGCCCCTAGAAAAGTAAGAAAGTACATTTTTTTATTAGTAGCGATGGGTAAAATATGAACAAAATATTGTCTGTATATCAAAAAACCAAGCACTGTAACACAACAAATTACTTAGAGTTTAGAAATCTTAGTCATTGTGAAACTTTTAAACCCAGAGTAAAAAATAAAAAGTTATTTTGTCCTTTATGATGTGTAGAGTGCAGGTGTGGGCGTATGTTTTCTGCCTGATATACACATTGACATTGGAAACTAGGACGCTCAAAATACTTTTCTGATCCACCGCGTTCCTTATTCTTCAGAAGAATGCGTAACTGGTACATTCCTGTGACGGCTTTTCTCCTGGATAGAAATCACTAGTGGTAGAAACATTCTCTCTCCATAGGGTGTACCTCGCCAAACACATTGCTGCTGGAAGATATTAAATATCACATATCTTACAAGAATAATTTTATTAAAATATTATGAAATATGGGTTTTTAGCACGTTCATTGAATTAGCAAATTGTTAAAGTACCTACTTCCTCCCATACTGATACAAGATGAAATAGATATGAAATTTCTACAGTCTCTACTGATGAGTAAAGGCCGGAGAGGTGTGCGCTGGCATGTGATGCAAGTTAGCTGGACACAGGGAATGAATTCCGTCATATATACAGCACGGCCATCAAATGTACAAAGGTAGAAAACAACGTAACTTAATAATTGGCGAGCTAGTGAAGCATTGTCTTGCAAGTATATGCAGACGCGAGGTAAACATGTATATGACGCGACTTCTGTGTTTCCTCTGGCAATGTGGCGTTTGTCATGGTAAGATTATACCTGCCTGCTGTTTACTTACGTGACGGATAACAGTGCAGCCCATGTGCAGTATAGCTATGAAAAAAGGCACGCGTATCCAGCCTTTAACCATCTTATAAATGTATGGTATTTTAATCCAAATAGTTACAGCCATTTAACAAAATAAAATATAATAAAAGATGTTCTATAAATGGATAATTTGGATTGCAGGAATTCTGTTGAACATTTTACTATCATATGTCTGGAAAACACATGGACTTTCTTCTAAAAATACCATTTAGGGATTCATAACGTCTTTTTCAAGGTGTAATACTTTGATGGAATGTTCTATAACTCTCGTTCATGAATATACTGCCAGATGTTACAGTGGTGAATTGTGGTATCTATCTCTCACGTTATGTGTAAGAACAGACAGCGTTAGTTAAGTTGGCTAATATTTTTTATGTGGAGTAATAACTGGGCTATCTGATTGTTATTGACTGTTCGAGGATGTAGAAGTAAGTTTTGCCTAAATTGTAGCAATTATTTCGGTTTGCTTCCGAAAGCAATATACCTATTTGTTTGAAGTAACTCTTTCAGCAATAACAACGTTAACCGTAAATTGCTGTGAATTGTTGCGGAGGATTTCCACGTTAACCCAAGCGCTTTCTTTTATGCGCTTGGGCTGCTACTAATCGAAAAGAGCAAAATACATATGTAATAAAAGAGACTTTAAGACTCTAAAACATTTAAGATGGCCCCACCAGTAATTTTGCGCTATACATTTTCGAATATCAAACTTTACATTTGAAGCAGAACTTTTACTGTGGAATTGCGAAATTATAAGACTTCAACCCCTTTTTAATTTTCAGGACGTGGCACAGATTTGTATTTGTGATTTTTTGATTTCTGAACGTACTAAGTTATAACTAACACCGAAACCTTTAGTTAACGTGCGTCTTATTGCTTGAGTTTTTGGAATTCATGTTGCCTAAGCTACACTGTGTTGTTGAAAAGTAGCATTTCTTGCTGTCAAAATTGTAATTCATGCTTCTTGGGGTATGCGTGGATTATAAAATAAGGATATTATTTGTTTCACATATTTAGTTATCTACCTAAAACTTCTTTGTAAATCTATACATCTTACCAGTGAATAAATGATTCAAGGGCCTGACATTCATTTTCAGTGAAATGTCGATATCACTTTTTTGTGATATACGAACACTCCATCTGCTTTCTGTAATAGATAATAGGTAGTGTATGATTAAAATGTAATATATTTGAACACTAATTTACTGAAACATGGACATTTGGGTGCATATTTTAAATCAAACCTCAAATGCTATATTATAATTTCAGATAAATGGACGTTAAATTGTGGATGGGTATTAGAAGTGTCACGTGAGTAGACATCAGTCTGGAAGGAAGAGCATGCCCGCCACTGAAGAAGAGAAGGCAAAATAAAAGGAATGGAGACTGTAACTCTGTCGGATGCCGGAGATGCTTTGCAAAGAGCCCTAAGGCTTCTAAGAACATCTTAATTTCCTCTACTGCCGTTTTTCCGTTGTTTTCCGTATGACAGACAGGACCGGTTGCTATAGCAACAGAAAGAGCCAAAGTGGATAATCCTATTTAATCCTATTATCGTTGCAGGGCTAATTAAACCGCCACTGGCAGATTTAAAGTAATAAATGACGGTAATTTTTTAAGGCCCAGAAAATCTTCTTAGGGATATATGTCCTACATAGGATTTTAGCTAGGCCATCAAACTTTACGAGCTAAATTCCCGCGCAGTTGGCATCGCCCTGGCGCCCCGAGTTCAATACCTCGCCCGGGGAGTACTTCTCCAGGTTCCTCATGCTCCATGACGGGTAATCCAGTATATGTGATTCTCACACTTACAAAAAGCTTTGTAAAAATACTCGCCCTGATCGAGAACACTCGAAATTCACGATAAGAGTGAATTCTGGAAGGAAAAAAGCTACATTTTCAATATTTTGTGAGCCTTAAAATTTGCTCTTTAAATTAATTCTTATATTATCATTGTAGACAAAGTATACACTTGATTCTTAAATATAGTTTATATTCTGATTGTTTACAGTAGGAGAGGATTTCCACCCAAAAATCACGTATCAAGATTTCCTTGAAATGCATCTTTTGCCAAGTAGAAGCCATAAGAGCTATTTTATTCTTCTTTTTTTTTCGCAAATTTGTGTTTGTGAGCATCAAAATTCAAAGCCTAAAATGCATTAAATGCCAAGCATGGTATTAATGTTTAGTGTCTTTAGCACAAAGATTAGCAAGAGAAATGACTGATCCCAATACATCATTTATGTCAAAAAATGCATTAGTTTTTGTTAGCACAAACATTTGTCTTAACGATATTGGCTAATACATATCCTGAGATATTTGCAGGATAACTAAATCTTCCTCGTTCAGTTTTGTATAGCTGGTTAATCATAAAAGATAGACGCAATTTTACTAGAGAAAATTACATCTCTTCGAGTTACAAACTTTATGTAAAACAAAATATTTCGTAGCCTTAACCATTTTGAGGTATTCTTTATTGTCGATTAAAATTTTCAGAGATTGTATACTTTTCTAATTGCCAAACGCTGTTATTTTTATTTTTTGTGTCAAGTACAGTCATCAAAATAAGCAGTGTATTATATTAAAAAATTTCATATCGATGTTTCACCACTGTTATTTGTTTTAAGACACTTGAACCCAAAAGCAACTTTTGGAAAAGGTCCGTGAGTGTTGAGAAGCATACTTTATACATGGAAAGTCGTTTAAGAGTGATCCTGAATTTAAGTTTAACATACATCAAGGATGCGGCCTGAGAGAGTTTTTTTTTTAAAAAAAAAACTCTGAATTAGCTTTTATCCGGAAGCTTTTTTCTATGAGTATTTTTTTCTCAGAAATTCTTCAACGAATTTTAATAACATATTAAATAATTTTCATGAGAAATGTCCTAAATTCTCTGGTTATAGCCTCTGTACTACCCTTTACTCAGAATTACTTATGTATAACTGGAAACCGTAAGAGATATACAAAGTCCTACTTCACAAAAATGTAAATCTAATGGACTAAAATATATATTAAATTATTTTCTTTGTGTAGCTAAGCTTTTTACGGATATTTCTTAGTATTTCGACACTCAATTTTTTTTGTTACGTTCGTGGAACTCAAAGGGCTTTGTAATTTCATTTCATAAATTAATAAAGCCTCAACATTTAATCACAGTGCCTCTGCTCTTGAAAACGTATATGTTTTAAACTACATGTTTACGAGAGAGATTTTAACATTTAGTTCAGAATGCCATGGAGTAGAAAATAGTTTTGTTAGTCCAGATAATATGTGTGCGAAATAACAGAAATTCTGAGGCTGTTCCATTCAAGTTATGTGTACGTTATACTCACGATATGGGAACTAAGATACCGCAAAACAAAAGAGGATCGGTTCTGTTAATATGCATGGGATATGCATATATATCGATATGCATGGGATACCAATTCTAAATATTTTATTATATACTAACTCTCTCATAAAGTTTTGCTCTAACTCCTTTGTACTTATGGTGTGATCAAGTTGTCTCAAATAGTTATATAAACAGAAGAAAGTGTTTACATTAGAAATGAGGAAGCCGATATTTTAAATTATTAATGTCGCGAACCCATTGTTGCGACTGGCCACCGGCGTACACAAAGGGGGCAGATAGGGTAGCGCGGAGATAAGGGACAGACAATGCAACGCGGAGATAAAAGGCTTGCCGAAACAGATAAAGTTAGATGACTGGATATTTCGTGTTTCTTCTGGTGCCGTCTTGCAGAAAATTCCTGAACTGTCTAATAAATATGAGTAGAGATGTATAAGGAAGCTGCGACCAACCGAGATTGTGGTAATAGAACAGAGTCGTATGCCTGCAACTGTGTTTTGAAAGTGAACTCTTTGTGGTCAACGACCTTGTCGATTGTATTTGTATATATTACGTAATTCTGCTACTCTAAGGGTTGACCAAAGTATGTTTCTACGGAAATAAAGAGATTTGGAATCTCTGCAACTTGGACATTTAGTTCTGCGAACTCACAAAGTCAGATTACGAATAATAACGGACGTTTATTTTTCTGGTTGCTCCGACCATATGCCTTTTCCAGAGTGATTAGCTTTTAGTCTGGAAATCTATATTTTTAACAGCTTCACCTATATTTCTTGTAATAAGTCAAACTTACTCTATTAAGTAAGAACTACGTAAACGTTTCTCCATTATGTAAGTACTACGTATATTTTATATTAAACAATTAAGGGAGCAAAGAGACTGTTCAAAGCTTAAACGCAATCTACCTCTTGCAGTTAAATGAATTTATTTTAAAGCTCTGAACGACGATTGTTTCACTACCTGAGGGCATTTAAAGGCTATACAATATTTCCAGAACTTCAAAGACTGTCGGTGGAAGTTAGGCTACCTTTCACATCCTACTGCGCAAATATTCATTGCTTTATTAAAAACTCCGGGTGGCTATACGAAGTTAAAATCAAAAGGGGTTAAGTGTATGATGATTGACCATAAAACTTGTAGATAATTGTACAATTAGTTCATAAATAACTAAGGGTGAGGGGTAAATGAAATTAATTCGCCATTTGAGTTTAAAGAAGCTATCAGGCACCAAGATAATGCAATATTTCTCCGTCAAACGTGTAGATAATTCACGTCAAGCTCACGTGGGGGAGAATTTTAATTGCCGGTGTAGAAATTTCCGGGACAAGCACTCAATACAGTTGGTAACACTTATAGGAAATGACGAATTTCTGTTTCTTCGGAGTCTTTTCAGTTGCTCGCGTTTTCTTCCGGGCTGGTGGGGAACGGAAGCTGTGGAAATAAAAACCCACCCTAGAGCGGAAATGTGAAAGGATTGCCTTTGCTTCTCCACACTTGTTTACTGCTCTCTCACACGTCTATATGATTCTTGCCAAAACTGCAACGTATATCCCCGGTCATAAGGGAGGGGAAAAAAACACTACACTGTCGGTTACCATGGAAATTACATACGGCTTGCGAAGTTATACAGTTTAGCTATATGTATAGCCATAATGTTATAATCTTCACCTGCTTAATAATGACAGGTAAAGATACATTACACTCCAAGAATTCGATATCGAGAATATACGTATATCCCCGGTCATAAGGGAGGGAAAAAAACACTACACTGTCGGTTACCATGGAAATCACATACGGCTTGCGAAGTTATACAGTTTAGCTATATGTATAGCCATAATGATATAATCTTTACCTTCTGGTCTGCTTAATAATTACAGGTAAAGATACATTACACTCCAAGAATTCGATATCGAGATGTGTAGTCGAATCGAAGCAGAGAAATTTGATGCGATACATTCAAGAAGCTTTTTCTATCTGTGGTTAAGAATACTATTCTTAAAAAGCTATTCGTATATTTATTAGAAAGTCTCATATGTAAACACGAATGCAGCCAGCAATGGTTGTGTTTAGAAGAGCTTGTTTACTTTGCACTTTTAAAACGAGATACAAGTTTTCTTCAGCTTTTGCCTTTCTTTTTGCTCTACCATCGGCATGGATTTAGGTTATATGTTAAATTGTTTGCTTGAGCTACTGCAGATATTCGGTGCATTCCAATAATGTTGTCTTCAATTTCTTGAACTACTTGAATTTGATTTTCTTCAAGAGTTCTTCTAGTTTTGTACACACACACACACACACACACACACACACACACACACACACACACACACACACACACACACACACACACACACACTCTCCAACGTTAGGTCACACCGGACGATGAATGAATTGGGTAATATGATGCTCATATGAGTCCAGGGTCCATGGAGCTTATTGAAGGATAAGGGAAAAACCCGGAAAAACCTTATCCAGGTAACTTACCCTGACCGAGATTCAAACTCGGGACCTCTTGACGTTAGTCAGACACGCTACCGAGACTGGCTATATATATAGTAGCAATAATTCCTCCTTTCATTGAAGTGTTTTTGAAGTCCAAATGAAGTTTCCACCCTAGAAGAGTTCAAGCTTGAACTTGCTTCCCACAGCCTTATGGCGTGGTATCTGTCTGAATGGATATCATTGACAATTGGATGCGTTGTTGTTTGAAAAGGACGCCTGCGCCTGCAATAACGTGCTCTCGATGGAGGCATTGTGCAACGACTGCCCACTAAATCGAGAATGTGCCCTGTATAAGAAAACTTATGACGCAATGCTGATACGAAAGAGTTGAACTTTGGGGTTACCTGACTTGGACGCGCGCCTCATACGTAAAGTCGGTTTTTTGGTTTTGGTGTTTTGGAAAATTTATTGGGTTTCTTTTGTTTGGCAATGCTATTTATAGGGTGCCATGGCTAGTGTAGCGTACATTGCAGGCATATATCAGTCTTCAGTTGTTAATGAGCCATCACAAAATGGAGATAACCAGGTTTGAACTTACAGCCCTTCTAAAACACTACTGGAGACAAGATTATAATACCGCTGCCGCAGCTCTACGAATATGTGAAGCGGAAGGAGAAGGTGTCGTTAATGAGCGTGTGGCACAGCGATGTTTCCAACATTTCAACAATGGAGATGCAAACACTAAAGGTTTACCGCGTTCTGGAAGGCCTTAAATATGGAATATTGAGGATACACGACAAATTTTGCGAGAAAAGCCACAAAAAGGTACCTTAGGGTCTCAGATCATCTTGGTGCAGAAATGGATACCATACATCGCCACATTAAGACACTTGGAAAATCATAAAGATGCTGTAGATCTGTCCCCCATGAACTGACACCTCTACAGGCTGAACGTAGAGTAGATATCTGTCGTTAGGTTATCCGTAATCCCATTGATGATAGATTTGTCACGAGAATTTTCACTTGTGATGAAGAATGGATCCCTGATGCCTCAAACAGTGGCTTGATCCCTGCCAATCAGCCAAAGTCATCGTTAAAATATATCAGTTAGATCCCAAAGTAATGTGTGCCTGTTGGAATTTTGAAACTGCGATTATCTAGGACTTCGTTCGAAACTGGCGGGCGATTGATGTGGATCTTTGTACTCAACAACTGGAATGCGTTCATGAAATTTTGAGACGGAGATACCCAGAATTGGTTAACCGAAATACAATTCTATTGCAACAGGACAATGCAACATCCCATATTGCGCGAACAACCATGGAAAAAATTAAGGAATTGGGAGGAGTCGAACTGCTACCACACTCAGCATACAGCTCTGATCTCGCACTACCAGATTGTCATCTTTTTTTATCCATGGCCCATTTTATACGAGGAATAAAGTTTGACATGTTGTTTTCAAATGCTAGGCTTTGGCAATGAAGCCATTAGCTCTCTTGCTCTCCAATATTTCTGTGTAGTAGGTGCGGCATGTAGGACTTCACAGGTTAAAAGATATTCTTCAGTCATTTTCTCTTCTTTGTTGCACAGAGGACAATTTTGACTTGTATAAATTCCTATTCTGTGTAAGTGGTTGGCCAAAAAATCATGTTCCGTAAGTAATCTAAAATTTGCTACTGCAGCTTCACTTGGGATTTCTGGAATAATTTCTGGATTTTTAATTAAAATGTTCCATTTTTTTTATCTTTGGCTTTGTTAGATATTGATTGGTTTTGTTTGCTTTTATATTTGCTTTTGATTAATATTTATATGGATGTAAAGGGTAATCTTTTACATTTGTTCTGAATTAAATTTGCACCTTTTTGACAAGATAATCAGCTGATTTTATTTCCAGCAATTCCACAATGTGCTGGTATCCACTGTAATATAATTCATTTCTGTAGTTCTTGAAGTTGTTGGAACATTTTGTGACATTCTTTAATTTGGATTGACCTCATTTTATATGAACTTATTGCAAATAATGCTGCTTTAGAATCAGAAAGTATGACAGCATTTTTGAATTTATCTATTCCGTATAGAAAGTGTTGGAGTGAAATATGAATAGCCGTTACTTCTGCATCAAAATTTGTTGTGTGGTATCCTGCTGGTTGATTGAATGACAACAGTGCACACTTAATTCCTGTTCCTGAGTTGCTGTCCAAGTTAGATCCATCTATGTAGATATGTAACCATTCTTCGGGTGGGTATCTATTGTTCACAGTTTCTAATGCTAGTGCTTTTAGTACAGGTTTGGAAGTTTCAGATTTTGTAACTATTTGTTCTAAATCTAATTGAATATTAATTTGTTCAAAAATCAGTGGGTTTTCTTTGATTAAAATGTTTTCTTTAGAATTAGGAAGATTCAGATCTGTTTTAATTCCATAACTTTGTGTAGGAAGCTTGTTTGTGTTTTCATCGTGATTGGTTGTAGTAATCTTTTATCCCATTTTGTTTATTTTAACCGCAACATTTTTTCATTCTGTAATGTTGTTTAAAGTTTGACAACATTGAAGCAGTATGAATGGGTGTCACCGACTTCTTCGCATCAAAAACCAGAGACTGGTACCATCGTGAGATAATAAACCTCACTGAACGTGGGCTCAGGACCATAGAATCTAATGATCTATACTATGAAAGTTAGTTAATTGCTTGTCAGAACACAACTTTTAATAAATATTTTTCTTACAAAACAACATTACTTATTCGACAGTATCTATACGCCATGTTTATTAAAATAATTTTCAGCATTGATTTTTGTTAAATATCTATTTTTACACCCAACGCAAAAGGAAACCTTCGCCCGAGTTCTTATCGTTTTCCAGGAATTTTGAAGCGCGTCCTTTACATCACCTATCACGGAGAGTGCTGGCTTGATTAACAGAAATAAGATTGGAAAAACGGAGCCTGATGCCTTTTCTCTTTTGGTGTTAATTGAATCCAAAACATGTTTATTGTCTCTGAGTCAGCCATGCCGTATACTAACGACATTACTCGTGGACGTATCTAGGTATGTGGGAGGCAGGTCGCACTGTTCCAGGAATTACAATGGCTGGGCGTAAAAGAGCTTTTAAGGTAAAATAATGGATGAAAATATATTATTAAGGTGGGGAATACGATCTATGTGTTGTTTGTTTTCTAATAAAGTCTGCTTACTATGTATCACGTATATATTATACATTTCGCTAACCTGGGCGCTCATTATGTTCCTCTTAGCATGTTCTATTTCAAAGGGCGTATCCTGCAATAGCTGATGAGGTATGGCTACCGATGTTAATACGAAGACTGTATGACTAGCTGAATGCAAATACTCCAATTCTCCTTTAGCCAATATGATCCGGATTATAAACATGTTTGTATGCCATTTTGTAGCCCTGTTGTGGTTAATGGTCCAAATCTTTAGCAGAAGAAGGGCAAATCCCGACTAAAGCAAGAAATGAAATGATCATGGCTTCGCCAGGCCACGTATAACAATCAATAATGTCACATGAACCTGAGGTGCGATGAAATTATCTTTGGCGTTGACTGTACATACAATAGGAATGTTGGAATACAGCAGGCTTAGGGAATGTGAAATCTTTTAAAATCTTTTGCTTTTAGTTCTATTTACATGCCTAAGAAAAAAAATGAATAACGACTTCCTATTTCATAAACATATGCTATCCAATAAGAGGAAAAATTTAATGAATAGTTAGTTCGACAAAAGATGTGCTTTAACGAAATTTGAGCTTCTGTGTAACATTTTGTCCATCTCCTAGGTTCACCAGTCGTGAGAAAGCCATTCAGAATTAAGAGGGCTTCAGAGGTTATTCCCAAAAGTGATAGATAGCATTTAATTTAGCATGGCAGTATCTTAAAATGTGGTAAATTAAAGGAAATTGTTAATAGAAAACATTTTCGAAAATATTTTCATATAAGTGAGTTTGAGGCAGTGAATTTCCCTTTAAAAGCATCACGTGCCATCTGAAAATTTGAACTTAAATAAACGATTTGGTACTTAACTGTTTTTAAGTAGTGTTCGCACACAGAAAGAAAGAGAGAGATAGAAATACTTTCTCCAGAGGTGCTGTTTTTATTTCTTAAATTCAGGAACTCTCAAAACTTGTACTGTCTGCCCTTCACAAGAAGGTAAGAGTGGAATCAAAGGCAGAGAGGTTTGTACTGTTTATCTACTCTGTTAGTGGATCTGTTTACTAGGAAATGAGAGTATGAGAGAACATAAGAGTAATCCATGTTGCCAGATCTGATGCTCGTTGCAGTGACAGCAGGGATAGGTGTTATGTATGGGTTAGTTATGTGACACCTCTTGTGTATTTTAAATGAAACTAGCATCCCTGTCATACTCGAAAGGCGAGCACAAATACCGTGTGGACAGCACAAGTTGTAACGTTACACATTCCTCTAACTTGCCTTCTTGTGCAGGGCAGACAGTATTTCCGGTATAAAAATGTTGGATGAAATGTAATGCTTCCTATGTGTAAAGTAACTATGCAATAGAGCAAGTAAAAACAAACGTAAAAGGAAGAACAACACCTTTTAGTCTTGGAGCACCATACATAAAGCTACTGACCAAGGTCAATTCTGATTAATGAATAAAGAATGATGACAGCAGATATTGGTTGAAAGGCATTCGATAATTACTGCTGTTTGCTATATTCCTGTCGCATCTACAGCAATTATAATGAAGCTATTTCTACAAATATTTATTTCTAGTAACATGAGGTAGATAATAATATTATTATTAGTTTTATGATCCATTATTAATGATTAAAAGATTAAATTACCTTAGGGATAACAGCATAATTCTTTTTAAGAGTTCATATCGAAAAAGGAGAGTTTTATAAGACCAGATTTTAGATGAATGGGTACGTGAATGCAAAACTTCAAGTTTAAGAATGTGAGCTCTGAACGGAGTTGATCGGTTGTTGGCCGGACATCTATATCGGCCGGAGCAGATGACGCTACTGTTTGCATTTATTGCTGTGGTCCAGTATGGTAATAGCCCCATGCTGTTGGTCGCATCTTCATAACATATTCCTGTGTCTCTGTGACATCCTTGTCCCTGGTTACCATGGTAACAGTGTGTGCAAGCAAAAACTGTGGTTTACTCTCCATTCTACCAGATTACCTACGTGAAAGCGAATATATAGGAAAGCTTTCAGCTTGGTTGCCATGGTGACGCTAAGCTATTACTGACCAGGAGCATTAGACGAGTTTCGTATTCAAAATAAGCAAAAAATTTAGTTGATTCGTTCTTGTAATCCAGGAGTGACCAAACTAGCTTTCGAGACAAAAATAACATATGCTATATTAAATTCATTTTATTGTTCTCTGTGGAGTCTTCTAAAACTAATCAAACCTCTCTATCTACTATTTCAAATCTCAAATAAATAACATATGTATTAAATTATAACATGCATAATATATTAATTTTTAATGAAACAAAAATTAATTCATATAGGTAAGTATGTCTCCTTTTATTATGGAAAACATTTTTGTAGTAGTTACCAGTTATAGAAAAGTAATATCTGATTTAAATGAAATTTGTGAAGTATTCTGAAAAGAATTCAAAATATCTTTACTTGTCTAATAAGTTTACTAACTTCATAAAAGGCTTCCAAGGAAATATATAAATAATTTTCATATATTAAAATTATTGCAAAATATAAGAATCAAAGCTATAATTTTATCCAGAAACAATAATTTATTAGTTAAGCAATTTAAGTGTGGAAAAACGTAGTTTGTTATTAAGTCAGTGTAACTGAGGCAATTTAGTGTTTTGACGAACTGAGCCAACAAGGAATTCGTTAGGATAACGAACGGTTAAGTAGATATCTGAGTTAGTTCAGAAAATACAACATTATAAAATTGTTTTTTACTTCATCAGGTATTTGTAAACAGAGAATGTGTTACACTCTATCCAAAATTTGTATATGATGATTTTGAGTACAGTAAAACCTCGTTACTTCGGACTCCTTTAATCCGGATTTCGCTTAATCTGGACAAGTATCCTTAAAAGCAATCTTCAATTATAGTACTGCACTAAGACAAACTTAAGCATATTGTCCACTTTATTTTTGTAGAGATTTTACAATAGATATTACTTAGGAATGCCAGAAATATACTTGTGATAATGGTACATTAGAAGTCCCCCTTCCCACATCCTTGATTTGCCTGCTTGGGCTTGCAACTCTTGTAAAAAGGGTTAGTTTAGGATTTGCCTTTCTCAATGTCGTTTAGTACCGCTACAATGATATCGGACAAACTTTCTTTTTGTAGTTGACGTCCTCCAACTTTAAGTCATATCGAACGATGAATGAGTGGATGAAGTGATGCTCAAATGAGCCCAGGGTCCATAGAGCTTAGAGATACCCGACATTCGTCTTTCAGGATAAGGAATACCTCTGCAAAACCTTATCCAGATAACTCACTCTGACCGAGATTCAAACTCGGGACCACTTGAACGTCAGGCAGACATGCTACCACCACGCTACTGAGGCGGGCTCATCGGGCAAACGCAGGCATAAATTATTGACAGTACACAAGAAACTAAAAATTATCGAAATGCTTTAAAATGACACCACCCTTGCGTGTGTATGTGCAGAATGTGTGTCTGATTTAAGATCCATAATTATCAATTTTTCGAATGTAGTAAAGAGCATTTCAAACATCACATTGCTTAATGCGTGGAAGAAACTATTGTAAGATGACAGTGTTGAATTAGACCCAAATGCAATTCAATTAAATGACTTTCACCAAACACTGGTTGGGGTGACGAGAATGCTGTCACTGTAGACGAGATCGAAGATTGGCTTGACGGAGATAAAGATGATCCAGGCTATAACATCATGACTGACGAAGAAATTATGCAAAGTGTAAGCAATAGAAGGGACACTAGCAGAGAATCTGAGGCTGAGGATGTGAATTTCGGAAAGTCGAAAGTGAACTTAAGTGAGGTTAAACAGAATCTGAATTATGTGATAGAATTTGTCGAGATTTCTGCATACTACCATGAGGAGTTTTCGTTATTTCATTGTGAAAGAGACGTGTGGTAAGCCATAAAATAAAATTGGTATCTTCTTCAAAACAAACAAATAACGATATGTAATTCAAATCAGGTGGGCTTATTTTATCTTATGTTCTAATAACATTATACAGTATATATACTAAGTTCATTCACAACTTTTCTCTGCGGACTTAATCCGCCCTTTTCATAATGCGGACAACATTAAGCCCCAATCGCTCCGAATTAACGAGGATCTACTGTACTACACGTTTAGAAGCTTCATGAAGTTAAAAATCAGAAAGTTATGCGTGTGCGCTCATTTGGGGAAAGAACAACCCGAAAAAGAATTTTCAGTAAGTATTAAACTGTACATTTAGGTTGGGTACCTTTCAAAAACGGCACAGGTAGATTTTCAAGAAAATCTGACCCCCTCAAACTACTTTTTCCATGGAAAGAATTTGTAAATTTATGTAACGATTTTAATGAACTATCATATGTTTATAAGTAATGAATTATATAGTATATATCGAATTTTCTGGAAGTAACACGTTAAGCGTCCTTCATTCGTAAGATATTGTGTACAAGTGTAAAATAAAAAGTCCTGTGCCGTTGCGTAGTAGGCTAAGGACTCCTACTTTGGTTCCCTGAAAAGAAATTCGCTCGTGATCGATCCCGCAACTGTGGCTGAGGGTTTTAAGTCCCGGGTACTGGACCGCCTCCATATAGCATCTTGAGAAATTGAGGAGTTACGCTAGGCAGTGAACCCTGGTGTGGAAAGCCAACTTTCTGAGTGGGGGTGCGGAGATGCTGACCACATCTCCATCCGTAACGGTCGGATGATCGCCCACCTCTACCTTGTGTATTTGGACATGAGACCGGCATTCGGGTTTTCAGGCTTTGGCCCCCTAGCGTTTAGATTTTTGATTTGGTAAATCAAAAGCTGCTTCTTTATCAACGAAAGGCACCGCCCACTAATTGTTGCCGTTACACTCCAAGGGCTTACAGCTAATAGCTGTCGAGGGGCAACCAAACTTTGCATCATAGCATACTCAGGATACATCACCGCGAAGATAAAAAAATTAAATTAGTCACGAAAGGAATGAAAGAACAATTCACGGACCAAAATATCCAAACAATCATTTTCTTAATAACCGAGGATCACCACCAAAAAGTCTTTAGTCACGTTGGTAGACTCCGTGTCTTTAAATCGGTACCTTCCGAATGCGAGACGCGAACATTACCGCGGTACCACCTCGGTCGGTTACTCAAAAATTTGATACATAAGGAATTTGGACTCTCAAAACTAAGCATTTATTTCACATAAAATTTTTGTCATATATTTTCTAAATACTCTTCTTTATTTGTTTGTATAAGGTACCGTCATATTTCAGTTGCACGCCTTGGTAGCGTGTCTACCTCGCGTTCTAGAGATGCCAGGTTCGAATCTCGGTCAGGGTGAGTTACCCGGATAAGGTTTTTTCCAGGGCTTTTCCTTACCTGAAATATGAATGTCGGGTAGATCTAAGCTCTGTGAGCCCTGGACTCATTTGAATATCATTTCACCCATTAAACTCATGACTATGACAGTGTTGTAGGGGGTAAATTAAAAAAAAAGAAGAAAAAAAGAAAGAAAAGAAACTATCCAGTTCTTCAGTTGTTTCATGGAATTTCTATTTCCTTATGTAGGGTCGAGTTTTAAACTTATGACTACCAATTTACATATGTAAAACTTAGCTTTTGTTTATCAACGCACTTTTATCACTAGTTCTTGTCGTCCCTTTATATAATTAGAGTGAAGAACCACTTCGTTTGCTCAGAGGCCCCTTCACCAACCAGAGATGCTTTTACGTGTGATAAATATAGGACGTGGGACCACCAGCTTTACTGCTATTCCAAAATAAGAACTTTATACCGGAAAAATGTCTATCGTTCTCAGCCGTGTTTAAATGCATCACCTCGATATTTAAAGCAAAACCAGGTTCTTCTAGATCCCTTGTATCAATAAGGAAAATTGTAGTGAAGTTATTTCTACAACGGTTTATATAAATTAATTTGAAGTAGATAGACACATAAGTTCTTAGGAATATTTTGTGGAATAGTTGTTGCAAAAACCTATAATATTGTTTACAACTTCGGGATTTTAGGTTACCTCAAAACGTGCATTTCTGTTGAAATACTTGTACTGAAGTTCAGGTACATCTAATTGTATACATGTTGCATATGTAACAATGTTGATGAATATTCCTCTCTCTCATGTTTCAAACTCGACATTTTGGAAGTTAATGTTTGGCAGCCTGCAAAACGTGATAAAAGAGAAGAAATAATTTTAACGAAAGTACTCCAATCGATGCTGTGCACTCTGAAAAGTTAAAAGCTTCTAACAATACCATCACGATGTGCAGCTGTTTTGTCTCTATTTGCCATAAATATGTCGGCCGTTACAGTGTTGCCAACAGTTATTGGTACAAATAAATATACGGATCAACGCGCGCGTGCGACGGTAGATGGCAGCATGTTATCACTGTGTTTTTGTTCATTTGGATAGCCATAAATTACGCGAGGAATAATTTATAGAGTTTAACTCTGCCAGTTGCACGGCCTGTAATTTATGTCGGAGCATAAGTTATCAGATACTACGGCCAAATTGCTAATATTTTGACGTAAAGGCAGTTACGGGTTTTCTGCTAATGATATTAACACACTCATATGCAAACTTGCCTACATCAAGTTGTGAAAGTGTCCATTTACCTCATCCGACTGTGAATGTTTTACTTTCTCTGTGATGAACATATCCAGGATGCGTTAGTCAAGCTGTGCATGACTGCACGCTTTAGAGCCCTTAGAAAGGTGTTTGTAGTTTGGAACAGTTTACCGTTTGGGTGTATAGACGTACCAGACAGTGATATACCTTCTTTAGAGTTAATTAACATGAATTTTACATCGGTATTTTAACTACTAATGTTATTAATTTTTAAAAGGGATGACAGACAAATAACTTGCAATAAATAATTTCCATACGTTCAAATCATTGTATAATATAAGATGCACAAGTTTAAAAATGTGTGAAGAAATAAGAAATCGTTAGTAAAATTCCGTTATAACTAAAAGTAATTACATAAGTCCGAGTACCTATGACAATTAGGAGTTCCAGCATTTGTTTTTGTTTGTTAAATCATATCGGATGGTGAATGAAATAGGTGAAATGATGCTCAAATAATTCCAGGAGCCACACAGCTTATACTTTCCCAACATTCATATTTTGGGATAAAGGAAAAGACCCGAAAAGACCTTATCCAGATAACCCACCCTCACCGAGATACGAACTCGAGACCTCTTGAACGTGTGGCAGATACACTACCACCTAGGCTACCGAGGCGGGCAAGTGTTTGAAACAACTTCCTAGAATTCAGGAACGTCCAGAAACTAGATTTGTCTGCAGTAATATAGGTAACCCCATTCTAAAAATTAGAAAAAAAAAACAAAGTAATTTTTTGAATTTAACAAGTCACAGAGTAAAAATTGTATTTTTGATGCCAGTGAAAATTAACATTTGGCAAGGTATAAGACTAAAATAAAACAGTCATAGCGAGACTTACGTTGGCAAAAGAGCTTCCTTTTTCTAAAGCATTGTCTTTCGTATATCTCTGCCATAAGTATTTTACTTTAATCGATGCGTAAAGACTGCCAACGCAAAGGAACCTTCCGTTTAACTTCTCAGAGATCCACGGCAACTTCTCATTGCGTATATTCGGTCGACGCAATGGCTTCACAGTGTGATGTGAATGGTTGTAATAAATCGAGAATGTCTATATATGTGATTGGTTTGTTTTGACTTTCTTTCAAGAAAACCTTTAAGATAAGTGATGATTCTATAATGACCTAGCTAACAAAGGAACTATCACTGTACTCTAACCCTATGCACCAGAAAATTTGATGGTACAGTGCCTGCTGTATACAAACCATGTACACCAAGATTCTGCTGTGGAGTAGAAATGCCACGGTTACCTTCTGATTGTGTAGTCAAATATCTTGGCGTCCATCTTGATCCTCGAATGACATGGAGTACACGTATCAAAAGTAAACTAAATCAAGCCTATGCTCGTCTTCACAAGTTGTATCCCATCCCCAACCGCAAATACTCTTTACGAGTCGAATGTACGCGGCTGCTATACAAGAGTATTCTACGACCACTTCTTCTATAAGCCAGTCCTGAATGGAGATGTGCTTCACCTACTCATATTCACCAACTCCGGGTGTTTCAAAACAGGATATTATAATTGTCTGTGAACGCCCCGTGGTACAGCCGGAATGCACAGTTGCACAGTGAATTGGACATAGCATTAATGAGTACATCTCTACAACGACAAGCAGATTCTTTGCTCACCTTCCTTATGTATCAGGTGCTCTATTCTTCCAACTGGGACGTCACCTTAGTGCTGCACCAAGGCTGAAGGCACGCTTGCCACAGGACATTTTATTTCTATAATATTTATTTATTCTGTAATGAAGAAGTTATTTAATTTACACTCACACTAAGCAGACCAGTTTGCTTGAGGACTCTAATATGAGCATCCCCTTTCCCTGTGTACTTTAATTTTATTATGTATATAGCTCTACAACTTGTATAGCACTAACTGTGCTGAGAAATTGAAATAAAAATTCAATAAAAAAGGAAACGCTGCACCCAAATCTGAAGCGTATAAATTGCCGTTTGCGGCCACTGACAGTAGCTGCTGGATATCCCTCGTTAGCACTGTGGTGAGTGTGAGGAACGGCGCTCCCTGCGTGTGCCATGTGTAGACCGCTACCCGTCAGGGGTAATTAACCCCTTCCGTACAATGCTATGTTATTGTGCCTATATGTTCCTACATATTTTGGACTAATTTACGGGTACTTCCAACTATACTCCGTTTGTATATACTATGTTTTTGTATTTTAGTCTACCAACCCTTTAATTTAAGTAGGTTATGCCTAAGGCTTGAATGTTGATGATCCAAACATCAGAGAAATATGACCAATAAAATGTCCTTAAATTTTGGGGAAGCTGACATTAACATTGTAAAAAATGGCCATAAATTCTTGCAATTTTCACATTATAAGTTTAGAAATATGTTTCATTTGTATTAATTAGTATAATTAGTAATATTATGTAATGAACCCTGTAGATATTTATATAGTAAGAAAAATTTATATATTTAAAGATACCTCTTATTCAGCATTGCAATAAAGAACCATTGTCATTCATAGGTTCTCGGGTTTAATGAATCTCCGATTGTCTTGAGGACCACTTCTATTCTTTACAGACCTCCTCTCTACTTCAACTAACATAAGTGGCCAAGGCCCCCTGATGAAAATACTTCTTTGAAACAACTGAAGTGAAAATGTTCACCTTGCAGAACTTTCTCAATTTTACTCAACGACCGATACCCATTAGTCCTTCCTAGTACATTTTATCATTTTCTCACAAACTTCTTGACCATTTTGTTCCATGTCTCGCATTTTTATGGTTTCACTTGTGAGAAGTTGACTTGATGGTGGATGCAGTTGTAACAAGTGTTCTTCACACGAGAATATGTACCTCTGTGAGGAAAGTGCTAACATAACAACTCTAGTGTTATCTCAGAAGGATTACGGCTTCTCTTTCAAAATATCAACAAGGTTTACTGGCCTCTTATAAAAATTCGCACCACACCAGCTAGGTGGAGAGTTCAAGATGTGAGCAAACGAACAGAGATTGTTTTCAATATTGATAGTACACATACTTAAGACATCATTGTGACCCCTGACTCTAGAAAAAGCATGCCCGCACACGCCTTCACGTGAGAGCAACTGTTCTTCTTAACGCGGGGAACCACAATCATTATCTACGTCGATAACGATAAATGCTTAAACACGTATCCATTGACTCAAAGAAATAATTAGAATACTACATACAGTAGCATTCAGTAAGCAGCCTCAACAATGACTATACAAGTGAATAGCGCGAAAAGGTGCCTATAAATAAAAATAGAAGACCTATAGATACTGAAACCTTAAAAATGCAACACGATGCAAAATAACAGTAGAGAATATAGCTTCACTTTAAAGAGAAATTTATATTGCATTCTGCACTGTATGTTTATTCCTCCGCAGAAGTTAAAATATACCTTTCATTTATAATGGAATTTAATAAACTAACAGACGTGAAAACCCTAAAATGCAAAAGTATGCACAATAAAAGTCGAACATATTGGTTCATTTTTAAGAGAAATAAATTTATATTACGTTCTGCACTGTGTTTATTCCTCCACAGAAGTTAAAATATACATTTCATTTATCATGGAATTTAATAAACTTACAGCAATTTAATCATAAAGGGAATTTAGAATGGTAGCAGTTTCTTTAAAACAAAGCTATAGTTGGAAATTATGAATCTATATACGAACTTTCATATTTAGCTGAACTTTTGTTTTGAGTAAACAAGGATCTTTTCTAAAAGATTATTTTATTGTTTGTTCTGGGAACCTCAAACGTTTGTTTTCGATGAAATTACAATATCAAACTTTAGGGTAGAATACAATATTTGAGCTACCTATTATAGATAAGTAATATAAATTTAATTAGGTTTTACAAGAACAACAATTTGTGAAAGGCTGTAACTTTAACATATTTTCCAAATATATTTAAAATTTAATTATTGTGTTCTGCTGTGTCCAAATTAAAGAGGATAATTCAGTTTATAAAGCTACACACATTTGGAATCACAACCAAAACCGTAGATGTGTTTACGTGCAGGAGTGAAACCTAGCACTATAAGAGATTTGTCATTAAATAACGAAATAACTGTAAACCCGCAGTATTATTTATTTATTAATAAAAGGGTTGTGCATCCTGGAAAGAGAGAACGTCAATCGATCACGGCCTGCTGCCCTTTGGTCCAGACAAAAAAAACTGCAGCTGCGATATCTCGAGATTGTCAGAACAAAAGACGAGAGGTGATCTTTAACAGCACAGTGTTTGCTTTCTCTTTCTTCTTCCTTTCCTTAATTACGTCAATACCAGCTTTTTTATTTTGGAGAGGGGAGGCCATTCCTCCCTCTTTCTTTCCCTTTATGAACATCTTCCTTTCTTCTCCACTGCGCTTTAAGCTGTCGATCACTGTAGCTAAGGAGAAATTATGTCACATAAAAATTGTACAAACTTAAGATTTTCTAACAAGTCGGCTTATTTCTCTTGAATGACGTGACTGGTAGATTGCAGCTCCCAAGACACTTCTGTACGAATCTAAGTCAAACCGGCGTTTCCTCCTACATAAGCCTAATGATAAGAAAATTGCAGCACATCGTCGAAATGTTGAGGACGACTAACTCTGAGGTTGCAGTTATGTGACGTAAATATTGGCAAAGACGCTGACCGACTGCCCGGCTGAAATATTAAGGACATATCAAACCTCAATGTAGTTTTTGTGGAAATTGCTGTTTTTTGGCCCCCGCATAGTATCGGAATTAACTGTTTTATAAAAAAAATTACAGGAAGGTAATAAATAATTGTTGAAATTAATTTGTATGTGCTAAAATTAAGTTAAGTTGCAATTTTGTCAGTAAATCATGTACTTTACGATTGTTGTAAACGTAAAAGGAGGTCACATATCTGAAAACCATTGTTATGTTACCATTCACTTTCTATAGTTACAGACCTATTTAATAAAAGTATTAGAAATATTTATTTATTTCCCTCTGTCTTCGAACAACATAACTCGAAAACGAAAATTCGGTCAAATATCAAACTTAGCATCTTCCAAGGATGCAACACAAAGATGTTAAAGAAAATCTCCCCATAAACTGTACTTTATTTCCACAATATTTCGTTTTTGTTGCTTAAAACTGGTTATAAATGATTTGTATTAAGACATCCTTTATTTAAGATAGTATCATGACAAATTAAATATATTTCTTTAATTTTTTAAAGTAGTTTCTAAATACTTTTTATACAGACTTAACGTTTCATAACTGATAAACAATAATATATAGATGAAATATTCTTACTCAAAAATGTTAATCTCGTAATAGAAACAAAATTTAATAAATAAAATTCTTTATTGCGGTTAACATTATCCGAGTGTTCAGTTTCATTGCTTTGAATTCTCCGTTGCTTATACCCTTTTCATAACGGAAACCATTTCTTCTCCTGATCATGTAATGAGAACAATTTCAGACCTATCACATAGAGACTTATTCTTATTGGATTTCATTATTACCATATTACCTTTATAGAAAGTGTATTGAAATTATCTCGATTAACGTCAAGTAGATGGAAGAATAAGCTTTGTAAGAATAGTTTGTACAAAAGTGAGTGGAGAAAGGCATATGATATGACTGCAACACGTAAGAATTTTCATCCAGATCACGCAAAGGCATGGATCAGATTTTAAGGAATGTAGCACTCTACAATGGAATCTGTGATGAAAGAAAATTTATTTCTATTTACAAGTAGTAACAGATGGCCAAACATGGGAAAAGTGAGTAGAAAAGGAGTTCCAGTCCTTCTGCGTGACAAATAAATTGTTTATTTGCTGGAAACGATCTACTTTTGTGTTAAAATGTCAGTCGAACAAAACTTAATACAATAAACGCACGTTGTTCTGTAGAACAGACATGGTGAGTACACGTAGGCCTTATTCCACGGAAGTCAGCTAAACTACCGCAGCGGGGGCTGCTTCTAATAAGGAGGTCTCTGAGTAAAACCAACCGGTCTTTCACACCCAGTATAGAATGGGACGTTGAGTACCATAGCGTCGATAAATAATAGCTCAGGATGCAGAGCTAGATTTATTCAACTAGGAAACAACAAATGGGATTCCCAGCGACCTATCATGTTCTGGGGGAAATCAGTGGATTATTTAATAAATTAGTATGTTTTAAGGAGAGCCCCAGAACAATTCCCCAAATGTCTTGTAATTTATACTGATAAAAATGGCATATTAAATAACAGTATGCTATTCTCTTCTCCTTAAAATCGGTTTCCAAATCCTTAAATAGTTATTTACTATTACGGATTGGTTTTACTTCAAACATAACCTTCAAATAATACAAATAAATACCAATTAGGTATTCATTTTGAAGCCTACTTTAAAGTTTGTATCAAACTCTCTGTCTTGTTATAGGGTTTAAAGGTACGAGTTAACAGCTAATAGAATCGAGTGTGCAAACAGCAATAGCTATTACAGAAATACAATGTGTTGGTTATGGAAATTAGCTTCATAACCTATACAATTCTTCACTTGGAAAACCGTATTTTGCACTTGTAAGTTTCCTAAGTGATGCAGAAGGCCTAGCGTCTTGTAAACTCCATAATAAATATCCTTTAAAGTATTTAATGTATCCGATAGAAATACATTTTTGAGCAAGGACTGGGCGAGTGTGTGGTTTAAGGGCCGAAGACCGCTAGATCATTTGGATCCCTTTCCTAGAAAATGGTACTATTTTGGGATTAAAAAGCTATTATTGTTTACATGTTTACAGCGGAATGCTTCGGGCTACTCTTGCTTACCTTAATTTAGGTTGAGAGTTTGTCCAGGAGGAAGAAGAATCTGGTTAAAGCAGTTACATCCTTCGCTCACCTATAAAGGTCCTTCTGTAACATTCAGACTTCTTCATTCTTCTATTTATTTCTTATTGATGTTTTAGGTACAGTAAGCATAGAGAAATCAGCGGGTATGTACGGACTTTAAAGAACTAGTCGCTCTGTGATGGCAGAGAAATTCCGCCCTCTTTGCATGCCCTGGAAGAGTAAGGAAAAGAGTACCAACTTCTCATTTGGGAGGAGTGTAAATATACTAAAGCTCAAAGGAAATATAAGGAATATGTAGGAAGCAGATTACTGACTGCTCCCAAAGGAAAGAGGTTTGAAATAAATTGGGTACTTCATCGAGATATAAAGATTTTCTCCATCTCTTAACCAGCTATGAAAAAGTAATCGAGAGTGAAACGAGCTTCAAAGGTAATTCCTATAAAATACAAGTTACATGTATATAAAAATAGTTTAAACATTTTATCATTAGTGAAAATTATTGGAGACATTTTGAGAATTGGAGTGATAAATACATAGAAAATCTACTAATCATTTCGTGTACTATAATAAACGTTTTGTGATTAAATTATAAACGTATTTATGAAAGAAGTCAAGGAGATTGAAGAAGATTATGACTGTTGTACGTATTTTAGTTCTATATCACATTGGTTACAATTAGGATGGTCCTGTGCCGTGGCGTACGGGCTAATGGGGCATGCCTTGGTACCTGGCTACGGAATGCGGCCCGGGTTCGATCCCACCCATGGCGGTTATAAGACCGGTGTCCACTGAGCATCGTCAGGAAACTGAGAAGCTTACAATAGGTGAGCGGCCCTGGTCCCGAAAACCAACATTCCGGCTGGGGTATGCCGAGATGCTGAGCACATCTCCTCCCAGTATCGGATGGATGATTGCCCACCTCTGCCGTGCGTAAGCGGGCGTGAGGCCGGCAGTCGGGTTGGTAGGCTCAGAACCACTTTGGGCTGTTACGCCATGGGTTGCATTACAGTTAGTATGAGATAGGATAGATTCTATTGAACGGGATTCGGTACTGTCACTAGTCTTGATTTATTATGTTTATTAATCCTGAAATTAATTGGGTGTTAGTAGTAAGAGATTTTGCTTGATGTCATCAGTATAACGCTACATTAGATATATAAGATACAAGTTTCAGAGGTAGATTAAAAGGGACATCAACATATCACAATTAATAAGATAATAAGAGAGATAAATAATACGGAGTATATAAATAGTAAATAACAGTCAAAATAAGAAAGAAGAAGTAAAAAGCTAATAAATAAATGAGCATTGATTTGAAAGTCATGGTTGCCTAACGGACATATTTTGAACTGAAGCATCGCGTCTCTCCAATTCACTTCGTGTCTGGCTGACAACGAGAATGGACCTATGTAGCGTTCCGTCTCTTAAACTTCTTCAGAAACCTACAATTTTTGAATCCATTTGTTTCACAACAAGCTAATGAGTACTATATACGAGGGCTATCCAGAAAGTAGATTACGTTTTCGTCTGTTTCTGCTAGGGGCGGGGCTAGCGCGGCCATCTTGGGGTCAGAGCGTTGCGCAGCTCAGTCGGCATCTAGCCGTGCTAGTGAGAGGTTCGTGCTGTGCTCCGTTCAGATACTGTGACGGTTTGAAATTTCTGCGTAGTGCGTGCAGTAATAAGGTTTCTGACTGCAAAAAACTGTAAACCGATAGGAATCTATCGGCAGCTTTGTGAAGTGTATGGGGACAACATTATCACTGAAGGTGGAGTGCGTCAGTGGGTCATCAGATTTAAAAATGGCCGAACCAATGTTCACGACGAAGATCGAAGTGGGAGACCCAGCATAGTGACTGCCGAACTTGTCGAAAAAGTCGATGCTAAAGTCCGTGAAAATCGAAGGTTCACAATAACGGAACTTTCTTTGAGTTTTCCACAAATTTCGCGAAGTTTGTTGCACGAAATCATCAGCGAAAAGCTTGGTTACCACAAGTTTTGTGCAAGATGGATTCCAAAAATCTTGACATAGGACCACAAAAATCAGCGAATGGCTGCAGCGTTGAACTTTTTGGACGTTTACCATAAGGATGGTGACTCTTTACTCGATCGCATCGTTACTGGTGACGAAACATGGGTGAAACACGTGAACTGTGAAACGAAATTGCAATCAATGCAGTGGGGGCACACAAGTTCTTCCCAAAAACCCAAGAAATGCATGCAAACAATGTCGGCAAGGAAGATGATGGCGACTGTTTTTTTTGGGACAGAAAAGGTGTGATTTTGGTGGACTTCCTGGAAAGAGGCACTACAATAAACTCTCAAAGGTATTGCCAAACTCTCCAAAAACTCAGAAGAGCCATTCAAAACAAGCGCAGAGGAATGTTGAGCTCTAAGATCTTGTTGATTCACGACAACGCCCGGCCCCACACGGCAAATGTCACTCGTGAAGTTCTTGAATCTTTTAAGTGGAAGTTGTTTCCTCATCCGCCGTACAGTCCCGACCTGGCACCGAGCGACTTCCACCTATTCCCAGCAATGAAGAAGTGGCTGGCTATGCAGCGTTTTGATGACGACGCACAGCTGCAAGAAGAGGTAACGAAGTGGTTGAAGGCGCAGGCGGCCGAATTTTTCGACGAAGGAATTTCCAAGCTCGTACATCGCTACGATAAATGCCTTAATTTGAATGGTGACTATGTCGAAAAGTAGTATTTGAGTGTGGCTTTTATCTGTATATAATAAAACTTGTTCCCTATACTTTGTTTACTTTTTATTCCAAAACGTAATCTACTTTCTGGATAGCCCTCGTATATGATCGGCATATGTTCAATATTTAATATAACGTTTTAAAGCAATAAAGCTTGATCAGAAAACATTAGCTCTATGTCATTTGTTATAACATTTACGCAAATTTTGATGACTACTTCTCATAGCTCTACCCAGAAAGCTTGGGATTGAAGCAGATAGTGGTAAGATCTTCTTCTTCTTCTTCTTCTTCTTCTTCTTCTTCTTCTTCTTCTTCTTCTTCTTCTTCTTCTTCTTCTTCTTCTTCTTCTTCTTCTTCTTCTTCTTCTTCTTCTTCTTCTTCTTCTTCTTCTTCTTCTTCTTCTTCTTCTTCTTCTTCTTCTTCTTCTTCTTCTTCTTCTTCTTCTTCTTCTTCTTCTTCTTCTTCTTCTTCTTCTTCTTCTTCTTCTTCTTCTTCTTCTTCTTCTTCTTCTTCTTCTTCTTCTTCTTCTTCTTCTTCTTCTTCTTCTTCTTCGTCTTTTCTTCTTCTTCTTCTTCTTCTTCTTCTTCTTCTTCTTCTTCTTCTTCTTCTTCTTCTTCTTCTTCTTCTTCTTCTTCTTCTTCTTCTTCTTCTTCTTCTTCTTCTTCTTTCTCTAACTCCTTTGTGCTGTTAAGCGTGGAGTACAAGCCTCTTCTACCCATTTCCTCCACTTTTCTCGGTCCATTATCTTTCTCTTCATTTCTGTCATGGTTTTCCCTCTATCCTTCCCCAAATTCTCAATGTATTCCTGATACAACATGCGTGGTCTTCCCCTAATTCTTTTACTTTCTGGTCTTACTTCTAAATATTGTTTGGGTTTTCTTTCTTCTGACATGCGGAGAACATGTCCATACCATTTAAGCTGTCTTTTTTCCAATATTTCTTTAACGGAGTGTGTACCCAACTCTTCCCTTATTGTTACATTTCTAATCATATCTCTTCTTGTCTTCCCCACAGCTCGTCTTAAATATCTCATTTCCATAGCTGTTATTTTGCTTTCTTGTTTCTGTAGGAGAGTCCGGCTCTCTGTTCCATATAATACAATTGGTAGTATTATTGTTTTAAGTACTATAATTTTTGTATCGTTTGTTATTTCCTTTTTTCCCACAATAGTATTATTAATCTGACAGTAGACCGAATTGGCCTTTCTTATTCTGTTTAAAATTTCCTGCTCTATTTTTCCATCCTTATTTATAATTGTACCCAGGTATTCATAACTGTCTACCTGTTCTAAGATTTCATCATTACATTTAATTTTAACTTCTTCTTCTTTCCTTCCTATGTACACGGTTTTACTTTTGGGTATGTTTAATTCTAAACCTTTTCTAGTTAATTCTTCTTTCCATTCATTTAGCGCTAATTGTAAATTATTATTACTATTTGCTATTAATATGATATCATCAGCATATATCAACGATTGTGCCCAAACTGGTCTTAAATTTCTATATCCTATCATAGTTCTTGCTGTTCTTCTTTTGCAAATTTTCCATATTTCATCCATCACAATAATAAATAAGAGTGGGCTGGGACTATCCCCTTGTTTAACTCCTCTATTCATCAGAAATGGTTCTGATTCTTGTCCATCTAATCTTATTATCCCTTTTGGTCCTTGATAAACTGATTGTACTGCTTCAATAAAATTCATGGTAAGATCTTTGAGATATTTAATATCGATGGAGACCAATTTAATTCCCGCATCACTATACCCCAAGTGGGCCATCACCGGGAGGAAGGATGAGGTGAGGGGAGACAAAGGTTGGCCAACAAAGCAGTCACGACAGTGCAGAATGCCGGACACTTGTTGGAAAGTTGCCGCAGGCCGGTACAAACATCCCGCCCATCGAGTGCCTGAAAGGCTCCATTAGGCAGGCCAGGAGACTGAAGACCATCCTCGTAGGAAGTATTTACCAGGAGCATATCATCCTGCCATGCAACACGAGACTCCCCCGACACTTTCTAACCTGAAAGAGACAAGCAGATGAGAAATGATGTGAAATTATAACAAAGATGAAACAGAGGGACAGGAAATTCGTAAAATGTAATTAACCTGCCCAGCATTCACATGGCTTCCAGGGAAAATCTCCGTAAAACGCTTGGGTTAGGTAGGTCGGCCATGGGAATCGAACCGGGCCCTCCCGAATGCTGGGCACAGACGAAACCGGCTGAGACATGCCGCTTAGTACTGGTTACAATTATTTGTTTCTTACTGATGTTAACTATTTATAAATAAGAATATTAGATACATCTTACTTCGTATTAATATTGTAACTAAAATTTTCTAAGATTTTAGATAAAAACCTTAAAGGAAAAACAGAAAACAGCAGTTTTAGAGTAAGATCTCTCATTGTATTTCTCTCTCTTTCTCTCCCCGGTATGTATCTCAAACAAAAGTTCTGCTAAGGACCAAATTAGGTATTAAAGGTCAACAACCTTTAAGGAAAGTTTCCAAAAATATCTCACCCGTTTGGTGCAGACCACCAATTGAATTACAAATCTTTCATTATTTTTATAACTATGAACCCCTATTAATGTGAAGTAGGTATCTAGAGCAATAAGCTTTTAAGGGAATATTTATTGAAGAAACTATAAAGAAAATAGTTTGTTCACGTGATTTACTTTTCAACACTGGATACTTAACTAAGCACCACATTGGTCGTTAGCTTTCGAAGATACTGTTTGCTGCAGTTTAAAAATATTTCACCTCTTAGGATATCAAATTACATTTTTTCAAAGCCTCATTATTTAACAACATACTTTGACCGCAAGAGTTGTTTTTGTGAAATTCGTAATGACGTCATTAGCTAAATAATAATGTTGCGAGCAAAGGGAATAATGTTTTATGCGTGCAAATGACTGGTATTTATTTTGCAAATTCAATTTTGCATTCCAAAAATACCTCTGTTTACAGAATGTCATGTATGAAACAAAAGAGTTGCATATTTATATAGGAAAATTCCATTCATTGGTCCCTGAATGATGGAAACGTCAGCGAGGAATGAAGTGACCTGTGTTTTGTCATTGCTCACAAACGTGATAAACTAAACGTAATGGCGTTTTGAATTTGTATTACTTTGGTAAGCGTTATTGGGTAACTAGTTAACTTTTAATTGTTACTTTTTTGTTATAGATATCAGGAATGGGTCGATGCAAGTTTTTCTCGATACTTGATACCAATTTTTCGCGATACCCGGTACTTCGCCACTCCATGGCGTCATTTCTACCCGTAGTTTCAACACAAAATAGAATGAAAATGAATTGAACCTAATAGTGGTCCGAACTATAAAGCCCGGGACTTAAAGTACTTACAGCATAGTAAGTCGCCAATAAGCCCGCCTCGGTAGCGTAGATGGTAGCCTCACTCTGCCTCACGTTCAAGAGGTACCGAGTTTGAATTTCGGTCAGGGTGATTTATCTGGATAAGGTTTTCCCTGGGTTTTCCCGTATCCAAAAAGACGAATGTCGGGTAACTCTAAGCTCCATGGACATTGGGCCCATTTGAGCATCATTTCACCCATTCCATTTATCGTCCGATATGACTTAACGATAAAGACGTAAATTACAAAGGCCGCTAATGAGGTAGCTGGCTCATGTGTTTATGAGAACTCCTAGTGGTTTACCAGGAAAAACACGAGTCAGTTGGAGAATTTAATGTCATACTGGCACGTTGGCCATTGTAGCTCAATGGTTAAGAACGGCCGGTTGAAATTCCGGCTATGGCTTTGAGTTTTTCAGTCTGATTATACCCTTTCACTAAATAGAAATTTGGGGAAAGTGTGTACTACCAGTAAAATTAAATTTATTGAGACAAAACTTGACACCATAGGTGTTCTTATTTTTTAACTTTACATAAGACATTTAAAAGCAAAGCAGTTCACTTTCATACGTTTTCGTTGAAAAAATACAAACATTTTTATTATTTTGGGTTGAAGTCTATTTATTTTTCAATCACATATGAGGCATGCTGTGCTAAATAGTGTTTCACAGAAAATGGTTGTAAGTGAAATACACAAATATTTAGCGGTTTATTTCTTTTTTTAGTCCTGGAAATTTGAATTTGTTTTCCAGCAAAAAAAGAGGAGCTCACATCGTCGTTGAGATGAGCACTGACTTCCTCTTGGGTACTGGTGACTGGCAGTGGATTTACACAACTATTTCTTGTCTAATGTTACTGTGCAAGTACCAAACTCCTGGCAATTACTTGTGCGGCAAAAATATTTTGTAATTTTAAAAGAAAATAAATATTTCAAAATCACCACTGATAATACGAAATACCATCGAGCGAATTTTCTGTAATATCGTTCGATGTCGATAGAAGGAAGTATCTTAAATATCGAGGTATCGAGGTATCAAGGACCCATCCCTAATAAATATATATTGTAGTTTTTGTATAACAAATATAACATCTTTCTTTCTTTCTTTCTTTCTTTCTTTCTTTCTTTCTTTCTTTCTTTCTTCTTTCTTTCTTTCTTTCTATCTTTCTTTCTTTCTTTTTTCTTTCTTTCTTTCTTTCTTCTTTCTTTCTTTCTTTCTTTCTTTCTTTCTTTCTTTCTTTCTTTCTTTCTTTCTTTCTTTCCTTCTTTCCTTTCTTTCTTTCTTCTCTTTCTTTCTTTCTTTCTTTCTTTCTTTCTTTCTTTCTTTCTTTCTTTCTTTCTTTCTTTCTTTCTTTCTTTCTTTCTTTTCTTACTTTCTTTCTTTCTTTCTTTCTTTCTTTCTTCTTCTTTCTTTCTTTCTTTCTTCTTTCTTTCTTTCTTTCTTCTTTCTTTCTTTCTTTCTTTCTTTCTTTCTTTCTTTCTTTCTTTCTTTCTTTTCTTTCTTTCTTCCTTCCTTCCTTCCTTCCTTCCTTCCTTCCTTCCTTCCTTCCTTTCTTTCTTTCTTTCTTTCTTTTCTTTCTTTCTTTCTTTCTTTCTTTCTTTCTTTCTTTCTTTCTTTCTTTCTTTCATTTCTTCTTTCTTTCTTTCTTTCTTTCTTT